>VWZI01017683.1:290188-387478 GCA_013396835.1 Psilopogon haemacephalus
GCCCTCTAAGGCGCTTAATTATGTTTCACTGCATGATGTTATTACCTATTCAATTCGTGTCTCGTCCTGTCTCCAGACAGATAGCTGTCACATAGTAAACTGCTATTTATTCTATTTTCCTTCATAATTTTCTGGCCTAGACTGTATTTCTTGCACAATTGAACCTATTTCCAATTGCAGCACTATTGATCTTTCATGAGCCCTAGTAGTTCCAGCATCAAGTACTTCACTGAGGTAGTGGAGTTCAGCAAAGGCAAACAAACTTGATGAGTTTGAATGGTCTGCTGCTCTTTCCCACCACCCTATTTTATCTCCTGTGAAGATGACAGATCTCTTTGGCTAGCCTTCATGCTAACGGTCTCTCTGTGTCTGATCATTTTTTGAGAATTGGGGTAGGAGTTGCTCTTGAGATGTGATGTTGCAAAAGAAGGGAAGAAATGGCTCAATCCCTGCAGCCTTGTTGGCTATTAGAGCTGACACTGGAGAGCAGTTTACTGGCAGGGTGCATCAATGTCCCCATCCAGTACACTGTGGAGCTGCTGTCAGTCCTCTTGATTTCAGCAGACTTTGGATCAGTTGTATTTGAACAAAGTACCTCAGGAACAGCTCTGATGTCAGCAAAGAATTTTCTGCTCTATTATTCACATGGGTTTTGAAATAATGCCCACTGAAATCAATGGTCCTCTTTTCATTAACTACAACTGGCTTTGGATCAGGCCCGGGAAAATGCATATCTTCCAGAAATGCCATCAGATGATTTCTTTAAAAAGCATTGAACAAAGATATACGACTGTATAGGTTGATCAGGGGAAAGAAAGTCCCATCTCTCTTTTATATGGTTGTCTTCCTGCTCATATCAGCAATAATTTAGATAATTAAATTGCTTAGTTCAGTAGCTGGAAGATGCACGATCAACAAGCTGACTCTACTAATGTCAGATGTATTAGTGTTCTGGGGTGGGTTTTTTGTTTCTCTTTTTTTTCCGTGTGTGTGTGTGTGAAAATCTCAATAATTGGACACTGTCTTTTTCACCCCAGGCTAACCTCATCTTCAGAGAAGCATACCAAAGACATTTAAAATCACATTATGAATGCCAGCATATTTAGGACATTTATATGACACATGGTGATGTTCAGTGGCAGCAGACAAATGGATGAAATGAAGCACAATAATAGTATCAGCCCTCCTTGAGTTGAGGAAGATGAACAGTTCAGTAGTACAACTTAGTAAAACTTAAAAGCTCAGATATGTTAATGAGCAGACTAAAGTCCATAACAGGACATGTTTTTTACATTCAGCTTTGAATCACTGTCTCTGTAGTGTCTTTGAACTTTTGTTCACATCAGGTAAATGCAGTTTTATGAAATCACGTTCTGAGATGCCTATCTGACTATTGACTCCAATTTTGTTTCATTTTGTTTTATTCATATTTGTGACTGAATCACTCCTCTGAAGGATGAAAGAGATAACAGAAAGTGTTCTGGCTTTTTCCATCTCTAACTCACTCTTTTATTTTATTTTTTTTTCTCTGTTGTTGACATCTCTCAAACCAAGGCAGAAGAACAGTTTCTGGAGAGGCTGAGATAGGGAATATCCAGTGCTTGTGCTTAAATTGCTTGTCCTAGAAATGCCATGAAGTTATTTTGTTTGTTTTTTTTCCTCTACTACATTCTTTATGCCTGCCTCTTCTTTTCTTTCTTTTTTTTTTTTTCCTTTCCCTTTCTAGATGCCATTTCTGAACTAACATTGCTTCATATAACTTTTTCCTCCTTCTCCTGTGAATCACAATGGTATTCAGCATTATCTGAGAAGCAAGATGAGAACAATGTATGTCCCTTCAGAATCAGTCTCTGGTAGGACAAAGACTGAAAAAGGAGGATAGAAAACACCAAAGCAGCATTCCTTAAGATGCACAGAAGCCCAACACTGAGCAAATGATTAAAATAATTTTGAGACAAGACCTAGTTTCCCTTTTAATATATATATATACATATATGCATATATATATATATATGCTGGTTTTTATAAGCATGCATTTCATCAAAGTTGCTAACATTGTTTGAAAATAGAAAGGCCTTACCATGGATGCTCACTGACCTAAAGCTATATACCACTTCCCCTGAAAAAGCCATGTCGAAGCTAATGTTTGTGTAGAGCTTGTGTCTGTGCTCTACATGCTGTTTTTTCTGCTATGAGGCAGTGTGAGTATCTTAGTACTATCCCTGTATTTTAAGTATAGAGGGTTTACTTTATCAGTGTGTTTCTCAGCCTGGTTGCCATTCCCATATTGTGTTTGCATGTAGCCAGAACTATTCACCTTTTTTTCCCCCACTAAACTATTTCAGATGAGGTCTCAGACACAGAGTCTGTAGTTTGGTAGTAGACTTGGACATGACAGAACTTGTTAGTTCTGTTTGCAGTATCACTTAATACATCTAAATGTGTCACAAGGGAAGCCCAAAGAGATATTTGTAAGATGAGATATTTTTAATGAATGTACATTGGTGTAGGCCACTTTGGGGAAAATCATGCTTAAGTGACAGGCTGAACTAAATATAATAGTAATTAAAAAATCCATATTGGCCATTTGAAAATAAGGTCAACTAAGCAGAACTTCTTCTTCTTCTTGGATTACTCTGACACCAAAATTGTCCCACTTTTGGCTCCTTTGTGACCTTTCTGCCTGGAAGTGGAAATAAATGTTGACCAAATGGTGCTCAAACTGGCCTTGGTCTCACAGTGACAAACCCATCACTAAAAACGCTTTATCTCCAACCTTTCTTCTCATGACCCTGAAGAATGAGTTCTATTGATGTGAACAGGGTAATTTTTCTCTCACCAGTGTATCCATAATCTACATAAAGGAGTTGCAATTAAGAGACTTGGTTCAATTCTTCATGCTATAAAAATGGATAGAATTATGCATTTGGCTTGAATGCAACAATAACATTGAACCACAAATGTATATTAAAGCCTCCACAAGTTATGAATTTAGATTTTAAGCAGATGTTCTGATTTGTTTTGAGGGTTTTTTTCCCACTATTTTTAGCCTAAATAACTGTTCTGAGACATCTTCCAGCATTCACATTGCAAGAATGAGCTCTTGAAATGTTTTGGCAAAGAAGGAAGAAGAGTGATGCCTTAGAGATGCAGCTTTCAGACCTGGTCATATAGGTGGTCCTCCTGCTGGCGCAGAAGTTGCGCATGTACCAAGAGAGCCACATCCACCAAGCTCCACATAACACTGACCACTGCGTGTCAAGCCAGCGCCAATCCATCCTGCCGCCGTTCTGCTGACTGACACCAGCTGGTGCTCTGCTCCTTTTATCCTCATGTGGGTTAGCAGCTGACAAAGACTGTTTTTAATAATGTATTTATAAAACTTAGCAGCCATGCAATCCCAGACATAGAGAAAGGATGTTTTGAGCACTCAGCAGTGGAGGTGCAGAATGCTGCATGGCAGATCTGGTTTCCTGTTTCTTGCTGCCACCGCTAACCTGTTCTTCTTCCATCACCAGTGCCAGAAAAAATGTGTTTCCTAAAAATTAAACAGAAGGATAAACCTGAGGCTGAAGGCTCCCACAGATATTTTAAGTAATGCTTGTCATGATCCCTCTGCAAGTGGCTGCCTGATCGGTATTTCAGTAATTTATTTAAAAGGAAATTCTAAATACTGTAGGGCATACTGATACTTTCATGCAGCTTTTTCTAGCTCTCTCAAATCTGAGCACCTCACTGTCTTGTAGGGACATCATCTGGCTGAGGTGTAAACTACAGCACCTGCTTGTGCCCTTTGGATTTTGGGATAATACTTGAATAAGCATGCTTTTCTTTTTCCTTTTTATTTTTTAATTTTAATTCTTTCATGCCTTTATATTCCACAGCTGGCAGATGCTTCCAAAGGTTTTTTTGCAGGGTTCAGGTTCTATTGGATGTATTGCTTTTCTCCTTGTCTGCGTATGGTAGGATCTTTTGAAAGTGTAAGAGGCTGTATTTTGTTGATGAAATAAGAATTTACTGCTGTGTCTTTTTTTTTTTTTTTATTTCCTAAACTACCATGGCATACACTTTATTTCTGAGATACACAATAAAGATAGGTCCAACGTTTGACTCATCAAGACTAGTTTTGAACAAATGCTGACACCACCATTCTTTTTGTCTGTGACTCCCACAGAACCCAATTGCTTTGAAAAGAAATATCCTAGAATGCAAAATCAGCAGTGATCTACAATATACAGTGTCTTCTTCATGCCTCTTATACCCAGCTATCAACAGTGAGAAACTGTTCAGCATGTTAAAGAACAGAGGAAGCAGAAATTCCCCAAGAAAATGAACAAAGAAATCTGTGCATTAGAAGCAAAGATGGATTCAGGAGATAAAAGTTTTCTAAAATAATTTATTAGGCAGTAAGAGTTATAGAGGGGAAACTGTTTTCTCCTGTGTGTGTGTGTACACAGTAGAGTTGCAATGGCATTATGATCTAATAAAAAAATAGTAAAACAATAGCAATAAGTAACTTCTTTAAATTAATTTTATTTTTTTTTAATTAGTTGATCCAGTGTTAGAATACTCGGCCAAACTTTTAACAGTGCAGCCAGTTTGCCTGACTGACTTCAGTGGCTTCAGTCAAGGTAAACTCAGACCAATGACCTTAATCTGAAGATCATCCACGTGAGCTTTCGCAGTCCTTTAAACTAAACAGTTCCAAAGCGTGTTTTGAAGCTCTGAGTTTACTGCTGTAGAGAAGGACTGATAGCAACAAGTTCAGGCATGAAAACGGTTATGCATTTTCAGCATTTGTAATTTCTGAGGTTTTGGAAGGGAGAGTAGCAATGGGTGAAGGGGCAAGCGGTTGTGTGTGATTTGCAGAGGTTTCTATCTCAGCTCTGTGCTGTGTATCTCCTAATGATGAATGTGTGGGAGGGCCAGGTCAGGAATGGTTTCCACTCCAGTGCGTTGATTGTGTAGTTGGCAGTGGGCTCAATTAAAGTATAATAATCTGGTAATCTCTCTCCTGTTTCCATTCAGGCTGCTGCACACTGAATAGAGCCAGTGAAAGAATATAGCTTTTGAAAAGTAGGTGAACTCCTGCTTCTTTGTCTGAGTGGTTTGTGTCTACTCAAGTAAAATGACAGGCAGAAGAGACAACTCTCCAAAACATTGCTCCCATGACTTGCATTATTACTGCTGTTTGTGTTCCTATGAGATAACACTTGCTATTTATTTTCCTTTCCAGGCTACGGATTGGATTTCTAGCAAGTTTTTCACCACGGAGAAAAGACAAACTGATGTAAGAAAGGAGATACGGATATGTCCATTACGGGAAGATGCCGTGTGCTCCATCTCCTGGTTCTTCTCACAGTCATGTTCTGCGGGGAAAGAATTGAGGCACAAAGAGCAGGTATGCAGTATTCAGCTTAGTGCCTCATACGGAGTAGCTGTTGGGGCTTTTACATGGCCGAGGAGCTATTGTTGGAAAGGAGGAAGGAGGAGAAAAACAGCTACAAATGCCAATACATTTATTGCTGAAAAAGCCTGAAATAGATATTAGGGATGAAAATAGCTCAAGGATCAGGGTTGTGATTTACCTAGGGTCTCTTGTTCTGCTGCAGGCTTAGAAAGGTTAGCTCAGCTACCCACAGCAAGAGGAGAAGCACAGAGTTTACTCTGGATATTGATTCCTCTACCCAGCACTGGCATGGAGATCACTTCTTCCATTGCCCATAGTGGGAATCAGATTAGACCTAGCTAGAACTTTCCTAGTGAGCTATACAGGGCCAGGGCACTGTTCATGGTCTCTATTGGTTTATATTGCTAGTTTCTAGCATGGTCCCTGACGTGCCTTTTGGCCTGTGCTGATGAGCACTCTCTCCTGAATTCCACTGTATGCATTAGAGGATGGTGCAGCTGAGGGACTGTTCCTGTAGGCAGTCTTGACGAGGATGTGCTGCTTTGGGGAGGGTAGTAGGAAGAGTTATAGGGCTGTGAGTGATGCTGTATCTCAGGTACAGAAAATTATTGTAGACCCATGCAGTTTACTGGTATAAAAGCCTATGCATACTTTGAAATGGAGGCTTTCTATCTTCTTTTCTAGGTAAGACAGTGTTCTGTAAGCCTGAGTAATTGATAGGAAAGAAAAGGCTATCTTAGACCTTCTCTCAGTCTAAGGAATAGCTGTTTTACAGTTTTATTAGGTGATCTATGTAAGGCTTTTTGGGTGAACTTTATCAGAAATAAGTACTTTGTAACAAAAAGTAAAATATCTTATTTTTTTCTGTCTGTGGATCAGTCACAGGAAGAATATGGAGGTGCTTCTTTTATGTTCATTCATTGATTACTTCTAATTGTTTTAAGCTTATGACTTGTTTGTGAATATTTTTATTGGGAATGTTGCAAAACAGTTTACTGTCTGAGTGGAGTAACACAGCTCCTGGAATTGTACTTCCAGAGGGCATTCCTGTAATTACAAAACTGAAAGTTCACTTTCTATGAATAATCCCTTGTATTCCCTTATCATGAAATGATCCTGCCAGTAAACAATATTATTATAACATTCTTGGAAAACAATCAATTTTGTCCAGCAGTGAACACTACTGTGCTAAAAATGCAGATTAATATTTACTAAAAGCTTTTCTGCAGCATTTCATCACACTGTCATGAAGTCTGTAAACAAAGAATTACTGACTCCAAGAACATGATTCTGAAAGACCAGGATCTTTTTCTTCCCTGAAACACTGCTTGAATAGGCATCAGTTTTTAAAACCTTAGCCTTGCCTTGTTTTAAAGCTCATCACTCTTGAAGACAGACAGGATTCATTCTGTCTGTTCTTTTTGGTATTAACTTGCAGTCATTACACCTGATGAGAGTTATTAAAATAAGCAACAGGAAGGTCTATACTGCTTGGGGTTTATAGTCTAATCTTTTTACACTCTAGTTAGTTTCACTTAATTAATATTCTTTCAGGTAGGCAAAATTAATATAAAAATTATTTAATCTGGGGGGAGAGAAAGGGGAGATTTTTTTGGTTACTTACTCCTGCTATACATTATATACTTTATATTCTGCAGAATTGCACTGGACAGTCTAAATGATTTACAGAGGTGTAATATAACTTACATCTCTTGACATAAAATTCTATACTCTATCATCTCTACATTGATTACTTTTGATGGAGTTTTCCCATCCAGATTCTTCTTGTTCTGTGCTTAGAGATAAACATTCCTTCACTCACAAAATGTCATCACAGAACACAATCCCAATGTGGACAGTTTATTTGCAATATGTAGCTGGGTTGTTCCCAGGGGGATCCCAATCCCATGTGCATAGGTTGTTCCCATAGACGCAGAAGGAACGGCAGCACCTGGGATGTATTTTGCTGTGGAAGTTAAGGCAGCATCAGGTGATGGTAATTTTTCATTGTTACCTACAACTCACTGGGTGTATAGTCAGCCTCTCTCGTGGCCATTATGCAATACCACAAGGACTGACTTACAGTGTTAGAATGGCTACCTATAATGTTTTTACTCATATCTGAAGGCAAATCCTCTTCATGGGGCTGCAGTACCCACACTGTCCAGTGCAGTGGGCTGTTCTGAGATTCCTGTACTCTTCAGAGGAAGTGCATAGCCGCAGGATTATTAAAAGCACCAGAGGTAATTTGTGCTTTTTGGAGGTCGAATCTGGATGTAGGAGAAGACTTCATGACCTTTCTAGAGGCTGAAGTGCTGGAACTCAGTGAGGAAATATGGCAATAGCATCATTCTCCCCACTTTGGGTTGCATAATTCATATTTCTGTTCAGTGAGCTGGCTGTCAAGGAAGTGCTTGACTGGATCAACTGTGTGTGATGTCACAGAATCACCAAATCACAGAATCTGAGTGCATCAGGTTAGGATGGACCTATGAAGGGTATTTTGTCCAACCCCCATGCAGCAACATGGCCAACTACATCAGGTTGCTCAAGGCCCCATCAAGTTTCACCTTGAATGTCTCCAGGGATGGGGCCTCAACCACAGCAACTCCAAGCCCTGTTACTCTGAGAGAAACAAAGGGGCACAAACACTGGTGTATACTGGCTATCATTGTTATATGTGCTTTGCTCTCCACTTGATAGGTCAAATTAACCTTTTACCCTTGGTTCAAAGAAGAAATTGTACTTTATGAGACTGCGTGAGACAAAAACTGTTGAATGAACAATGATTGATGGTTGTGACCATAGACAAATTGATTTTGTAGAGAAGCTTTCAATCTTGAAAAATCATGGTTTGTTAAGGACTGTGATCTATAATAGTGAATTAAATAAGCATATATATATATATATATATACATTTTGTCCAATTGGGCCATTATACTGATAAATATTTGACATCTGTGGGACACTTACAAATATACTGCCACCTTGCTGTAAATATTCAGAAATGGCTAGAAAACATCTCCTCTGAGATCTATTTTCTTGGCAGGCAGCTGACATATGTCTGGCTTCATAGGACAAGCAAGCTGCAATTAAAATACATTTGATTTTTGGATTACAGAAGCCTCAGACTACAAATATCATGACTGGAGACAGAAGGGTGATTGTGAGGATAAATGAAATTTTCCTTTACAAAGCAGCTGCCCTTTGTTGTCAAGGAAGCCATCACAGTACTCAGTCAGTCATCCTTTAGTCAATAGTAAATGGCAGAGCATCTCAGGATCAAAATAATCTTAAT
Source organism: Psilopogon haemacephalus (assembly GCA_013396835.1). NCBI lineage: Eukaryota > Metazoa > Chordata > Aves > Piciformes > Megalaimidae > Psilopogon > Psilopogon haemacephalus. Next base: position 298,897 of record VWZI01017683.1, read on the forward strand.
ATCACCTTACTTCACCAATATATGCTGAGCAAAAGAACTGCCTCTAGCTACGCATAAATAAGTCATAATCTTAATGCAAGAGGGAACATGAAAGCCTCACTATCATGATCAGAATTGGCATTGGTGTAAGCAAGGTCAGGGCAGGTCTCTTGATCTGCCAAGGTCATTTCAGAGAATTGCCTGAGCAAAGGCACTGCAATGAAGTTTGAAAAGTAAAGCTTCATATGCATGCAGATGAAGTAGGTGAAAGATTGAGTAGAGGCAGTTCATAGTGCAGGAAGAAAAAGAGTTTGTATTTCAGAGCAAATTGTGTGTTGTTCTGTAGATGTTCTGAAACAGATGAGGTGAATCACAAGAAAGAAAGGCTAAGATTCTGCACTTTCTCTATAGGACAGGGAGAGGGTTTGCTGCCTCCTCCAAACTGCTCACTAGGGAACCATGCCTAGGGAATATTTGCTATGTCTGGTACTCTTATCTTCCCTTAGCAATATTTTCTGCCAATCCTGCAGGTTGTAAGAATGTTCACTATGACCTTGTCTTTATCCTGGATGCCTCCTCCAGTGTTGGAAAAGAAGATTTTGAGAAAGTTCGACAGTGGGTGTCTAATTTGGTGGAAACTTTTGAAATCGGCCCGGACAAAACCCGTGTAGGTGTGGTGCGATACAGTGATCGTCCAACAACAGAGTTTGACCTCGGAAAGTATAAAACCCGTGAGGAAATCAAAGAGGCTGCAAGAAAAATTAAGTATTATGGGGGTAATACAAACACTGGAGATGCTCTCAGGTACATCAACACCTACAGCTTTTCCAAAGAAGCTGGTGGGAGACTCAGCAATCGAACTGTTAAAAAAGTGGCTATTCTTTTGACTGATGGAAGAAGCCAGGATTATGTGTTGCATCCAGCCGCTGTAGCCCATCAGGCTGGAATTAGGATCTTTGCTGTGGGTGTTGGCGAAGCCTTAAAAGAAGAACTCGATGAGATTGCTTCAGAGCCCAAATCTGCTCATGTGTTTCATGTCTCTGATTACAATGCCATTGATAAAATTCGAGGGAAGCTTAGAAGACGTCTCTGTGAAAGTAAGTAGAGGTCTCAGTTCTTCTACGCAATTGGAATTGGTTTGGTTAGCATATAAGCATGAGAAGCTGTGATTGGTTTTTTTTTTTCACTCTGTTGCCCTCTGTAAGAAGTTATTTTACTACATGGAGGTTGATGAAGTGATCACTTCTGGGTTCTTCTGCCCAAGTTAGTATTAACAATAGGTCAGTTTCTAGTGGTCAGCTAGAGAGAAGAATTTGTTTTGGTTCTGATATAGTTCGACTACTTTGTAATGTTTTGGACCACTCAATGTGAAGGATGACATCTTATTTATATCCAGATCTTAATTTATTTTGCACAGGAACTATATTCCTGTTATTTTTCTGCCACTGCACTGTGAAAAGAGTGGTCTAGATAGGTACTTGTGTTTTTCTGCCTTCCAGCTTCCCAACTCTATTGGTGACTCTACTGGCAACTGGTGTTCTCTAGTGCTCTGGCTACCAACCACAAAAAAACTTGGTGATGTTTTAAATTACTTTTAATGGAGAACAGTGTATGAAATTCACACTAAATAAATCAACTTTGAATTTTCATCCCTTTGGACTCTAATGGTATCATGGCTATCTCCCAGCAATCACACAGCCCTTCCTCTTTTCACCTCTGATAAATCTGTCTCTTGTTCTTAGTGACTATTTAGAAGTTACTTGGTTTTGCTGCTTTTTGCCATGTGTGTTGTGGTCACTGTGAGTTTTGAGGGTCAAAAATCATGAGGCATCACTCTGGTTCCTAGGTCTGAAATTGAAAGAGAGTGGCTGACTCCCTGTGTGATGCTGTAACACAGTGCAGTGTCACAATAAGCAGGTTTGTAGGCTGACAAGTTCTGTTACTGTCAAGTGACAAAAAGTTGCCTGAAAAGAAACAGATCTTGAAGCTGGTGTTATGAAGCTCTTTGATTGCTCTCTGTGACCTTCATTTGCAACAACAAAATAAATTAGTTTTAACATAATGTTCTGGGCTTTTGTATGCTTCTTAAAGAGTGGCTGGATCAAGCAGACATAAACCAATTTATATTGTCCAGAAGTACTAAGGTGTGATTGCTTTATTGCAGCCTGAATAAAGATGAATGTGGGTAGCATAATCTGCATGTGAGTGGAAATCATGGTGGATATTAACTGTACACTATGCAGATTGAAGGAGCTTAGTCTTTTTCCCTGAAAATCTTATGTATCATACACACTACTGGAGTGTAATGAAGAAGGGTAAATCCTTCTGGTGGGCACACTCAACCAGCTCAGCTTCGTGCTGCAGCTGCTGAACTCCCCAAATGTAATTTTTCTTTGAAATTCCATTAGTTTATTTTTCTAAAGGAAGTGTTTTCAGTACTTCATACCTGAGTCAGGGATTGTCATTTATCCATCTGTCAGAGAACATGACATTTGTTTGTGGCTTTCTCAGCCATACTTGTGTACATACTGCTTTTCATTAGGTTGCAAAGTATCACTGAAACAAAGGATAAGACAGTGAGAGCACCTGAGAACCATAGAATCTTTGGTTGGAAGAGGCCTGTAAGATCATTGAGTCCAACCATTAACCCAACACCTCTAAACTATGTTCCTAAGAAACACATCTACGTGTCTTTTAAATACTTCCAGGGATGGTCACACAACCGTTGCCCTGGGCAGCCTGTCCCAATGTTTTACAACCCTTTCAGTGAAGAAAATTTTCCTAATATGTAAATTAGACCTCCCCAGCCACAACTTGAGGCCATTTCCTCTTCTGTTGCTTGCTACTTGGAAAAAGATTATCAACTTTTACCTTGCTATGGCCTTCTTTCAGGTGGTTCTAGAGATTGATAAGGTCTCCCCAGAGTCTCCTTTCCTTCAGGCTGAACAAACCCAGTTTCCTGTACTGCTCCTCTTGAGAGTTGCTCTCCAGAACCCTAAGCAGTTCTGTTGCTCTCGGAAGACACTCCAGCACCTCAATGTCTTGTCTTTCCATCAGAGGAAGTTCTAACACAGAGATCAGGGAACGTTTTTGTTATCTCGGTGTACAAATCGGAACTGTTTGAGGGGTGAGAGAGGGCTGTGATTTCTCTTGCCAGTGCCACTTTTAAATTTCATGTGAACACAGTAGGAACAGGAAAGGAGTTCACTGTAAGGGCTATGCCTTATACATATTTATCACGTAAAACTTTTAGTAGCTGTTGTAGTTTCTGTGGTTTTAATGACAGCAGTGCATAAAACAAGAACATAGAAACTACCATGTGGGTGGAGGACGTGACAAGGGCACATGCCAAGCTACTCTTTAGTTTGTGCGTATCCTAAGACAGAACGTTACAACAGCCAAGCCTTGTGTTTTAATAGACATAATCCTTGTGAGCCTCTGAGTGACATGTGAATCAAAGAGTGGAAATAGTAGAAAGGTTTTTTATTGAACTGAGCAGTAATGAGTCTTCCAGTCCTTGTACTACCAAAACAGTGAAGAGTCAGGAAGTGTTGCAAATGCTGGATTTCATGCCAGCAGCTGTTCAGAATCACTTGTCTCAGGTCTCACTGGATGTCTGTCTTAGACTCAGTTATTCCATCTTGCTATATTTGACTGAATTTATTGCTAAGAATGTGCCATTAAGTGCATTAATAGCATTTTAGCTCTTATTTGATCTTGTGGAAGTAAGCATAGCAGAAATGGAAAATAACATGTCTGCTCAGTGGGACATTGTGTCAGTGGGAGATATTTTTGACAAATATCTCTATTACATTCTGGACTATAGTTAGCAGGCAAAAATGGGTGATGCTTTCACAAGAAAGCAGGAGCAGTACATTCAGCTAAAAATTCCAGAGATGCTACATGCTTCCTAAATAGTATTTCTGTCTGTATGTCGTAGCAATAAAAATAGGCAGCTATGGAATATTTACAAATATATTAACCTCTGATTCTGGCAGGTAAATAGTGAGTTTATGCTTGTCAAAGAGACCTAATTGATTTGATTTCAACCCAGATTTAATTTAAAGCTGGATTTGATAAGCTAGTGCATGTACAGAGTTTTCAATCCGTCTTGAAAGTGATAGGGGTGGTGTCTAATACACTCATCTGATATTTTAGTTGTAACGGGAGGTGACCTGCTGGAGAGCAGCCCTGTGGAGAGGGACCTGGGAGTCCTGGTGGATAACAAGTTATCAATGGAACAGCAATGTGCCCTCGTGGCCAGGAAGGCCAATAGGATCCTGGGGTATATTAGGAAGAGTGTGTCCAGCAGATCAAGGGAGGTTCTCTTCCCCCTCTACTCTGCCCTGGTGAGACCTCATCTTGAATACTGCATTCAGTTTAAGAGAGACTTCCCAGTTGAAGAGGGACAGGGATCAGTTGGAAAGGGTCTAGCAAAGGGCTGTGATGATGGTTAGGGGACTGGATCACTGCCTTATGAGGAGAGGCTGAGTGACCTGGGGCTTTTTAGTCTGGAGAAGACTGAGAGGGGATTTAATAATGCTTATAAATATCTGAGGGCTGGTTGGGGGGGCAGGACGCAGGCTCTTCTCATTTGCTCTCTGTGATAGGACGAGGAGCAATGGGTGTAAGTTGCAGCACGAGAGGTTCCACCTCAACACAAGGGGGAACTTCTTTACTGTAGGGGTCACAGAACACTGGAACAGGGTCCCCAGAGAGGCTGTGGAGTCTCCTTCTCTGGAGACTTTCAAGGCCCATCTGGATGCGTTTCTCTGTGAACTGAGCTCTGGCAGTGGGGTTGGACTCTATGATCTCTTTGGGTCCCTTCCAACCCCTAAGATACTGTGATCCTATGGTCACCTAAACCACCCACACATGCTCAGAGGTAATTATTGCAGTACTGACTGCAGTACTTCAAGAGATGTGATATTCTGAGTTTATTCTGTTTATTCATTAAGCCAGGCAGGTGAGAAGACAGTTTGCGGAGTGAAGCAAAAACATCCTCCAAAAACATTCTCAGTCTTGATTGGCTCCATGAAGGAGGAGCCTGTGACCTTGGCACATTAGGGTAACATGTACACATAGTGTATATGTGCCATTACTAAGCCTATGCTCTACTGCAAAAATTGGATATCACAACTTGGAAATACATTTGGCTTTAGAGGTACAGTCTCTGTTATGATTTGGGTGCTTTTTTCTACAGCTAATAATAGGAGAAACACAAACAGATGTTTTCCGAGGAAGTACTATAGGAGGACTATGTTCAACATAAGTCTATGTCTAGTAGTGACTTTAAGGTCAAATGCAGCTTTTTCTGCAACCAATTTTTACCTGTCTGTGAACCCGATGAGCTCTTCAGCAAGTGTGTGGAAGGATTTGGTCTTTTGGAAATATGTCAGTATATGAATCTCAAGTGCTTTGCAAATACAAGAAAATAAGGCTGAAATGTTTCAATGATTTGTTGGTACCAATTATTTGTCTTTGATTCCAACTTATACACTGAGACTTGTGATGAAATACCTAAAGCAGTCACATGTTCAGATTATTTGTAACACTTATTTTTTTTATTTGTTGAGTTTGAGTTGTATATGCAGTGCATAAAATATGTCTTATGATACTACTGTTTCTAATGCAAAAAATGCTTTCAGCCTTTAAGGCAACACCTTGAACACTATTCAACAAGACAGTCTAAAAGGTTCAAGTATGTCTTTATTGAAGTCAGCTTTGCTAAGAGTCATATTGTGTTCACCGAAGAACGGGTTTCTTCTTGGCCTTGATGCACAGAGAGGCCATGACAAAGGGCAGGCATCTGAATTGACTCATCTTGACTGAATGTTCCTAAAAGACTTACAGATATAGTAAAATCTCACGTAAGTACTGAAAGATCAGAGAATAATCTAAATTGTAGCTCATGCACATATCAAATCTGACACAGGTGAAATATTCTGCGTTTGGCTGTGTAAGTGTATGTCCAGGCTAAGTGCAGGTACTACTGTTTTGATTGTTGCTTAGAAATTTAGTCACATTCAGATGATTTGGGAAGTCTATTACAAGCTCAGCAGACAGATGGTGTTTTTTTTGAATGCAGGAACTAAGCAGTGCCCTGGATGATACCACCTCTGGTATCTCCTGTTGCTTCTTGATGCTCTTCTCCTCCAGATGCAATAGTGTCTTTCTCAAACTCTGTAGGAACTCTAGCTTCTAGCAATCTCTCATATCATGGATGACAGGATTGCACATCCTTTCATCACTGCTTTTACTGGCTAACTGCAGTTTACTGTGAAGGCATTGGAGGCCTGTGAAGGAATTTCCAACTGATTTATCTTTTGCTTGAAAGAGAGAAAAAAAAATCTCTTTTCATGGATGATAGGCTGGGAGGAGATAAAATATTTGATGGGCTTATTTGTTATGACATTACACAACTTCTGTCACTGTGTGGATTGAAGAACAGCTTGGTATCTTGGATTATGGTTCCAGGAAGCACAGTAATAATACAGTTTTTCTCTTTGCAGCATTTTTTTTATTTTCTGATCAAACACCTGAAATTCTCAGATGTAGTTTTCCACTGCAGCCAGCCATCACTAACTTAGAGCAAGACAGTTCCAGAGCTCATTTCAGGCAGGCAGAAATCGTTGAGCTCTTGGAGTGCGTAAGGGCTACTGCTCAGTCCTCAGTTCCTCCACAGGTATCGTGAAAGTTCCCAGATCATGTGTACAGTTCTTTCTGCTGCCATGAAATCTCCATATCATTTAAATTTTGCATATCCAAAGAAGGCCAATGAAGCTGAAGGGTCTAGATCACAAGTTTTACTAGGAGTGGATGAGGGAACTGGGATTGTTTAGGCTGGGAACAAAAGGAGGCTTGGGAAAGACCTTATCACTCCCTGCAACTGCCTGAAAGGAGGTTGTAGTGAGTTAGGTGACAGCCTCTTCTCCCATGTAACAGGTGATAGGACAAGGGGGAATGGCTTCAACTTGCACCAGCAAAGGTTTAGACTGGGTATTGGGACAAATTTCTTCACCAAAAAAGGTTACCATGCATTAGAGCAGGCTGCCCCGGGACATGGTTTAATGATGATCTTGGCAGGATTAGGATAACAGTTGGACTCAATGGTCCTAAAGACTTTTCCCAACCTAAGCTATTTTATGATTCTAAATAACTTCTTATTTTGCTTGAGTCTCTGAAATGAGTAGATTTATTCTGAGATTAGCAACAGTGCTATTTTATGACCAGTTAAAGACAGTTCCACTGCTAAAAAAGAAAGTTTTATTTTTCCTAACTTCCTTCTCCCATCTGCCAGCACACACATTTGTGGTCCCACCATGAACTACAGTAGGGAGCCAGTGAATGTTCTTGTTCTTTCCTAGATTAGTTTTTACTCAGATCTAGTTCACCATACAGCCACATGGACATTTGTGATCTCAGAGGAGAAACTCCACAAAGTGAGGGCAAATAACTAGGAGAGGGAGGAAGACCTGAATTGCATCCTTTGCTGCAGTTCTGGTTTATATCAGCTTGATGGACATTATCTAAGGACTTCAGAAAGCTGAGGAAAGTCTTCCATGTGCTCTCACCGCAACCATGAGCCTGTGTTCTGCTGCCCTCTGGTTTAAGTGCACACAAAGCAGATTGCTGGCAGGTTCTTCCCATTCAAGCTCCATTTCTAGACTTCATCACAGCTTGCTTGCCTTGAATAAAACAACCTGTTTAACAAAAATATCCCACTACAGATGAATCTCTTAATGATTCTGTTCCATTTTCTTTAAATAAACTTTTCAGTATGTATAATTCTTGCTGCTTTACTACTGGCATCTTCTGGTTGTTGAGTAGTGTAGCTGTAATGAATGGACTCTTTCTCTTTGAACACACTCTTTCTGGCTGGGAGAATCTTGCTGAGAGTCATTGGTAGGTGGGATGAGCAAGATGACCACGACCTCTACTTAGATACAGACCCTCTATCTGTGCCTCCAGGCAGCACTTTGATGTTTCTATGATCCTGCTTCTGGGTAGCTTCTTTGCCTGCCATGGGTTGAGGCTGTGCTAGCCACTAAACGAATGACAGATGCTCTCTATTAACAGAGAATTGGTTCTGGTTTAGCTCAAATCAGGACACTCCACCAGCACAGATGTTAGCCCTATTATAGTTTTGGAAAGTGATTTATCAATTTATTTTTTCTTCCTTTGTACATTGGAAAATCATTATTATTCAGGTGAGGAGGAAATTCAGCCTTGCAGCAGCTGTGGCCTGATTTCTCCTTTTAGCTGAGGGAGCAGAGGTATGAATTCAAGAGCCATCCAAACAAGAGAGTTTTAGAAATAAGTCTGCACCAGAAAATGATGATTCTTCTACTTCTCTGCGGTGCAGCTGAGAAAAGGATTATGTTCCAAGATGTCAGCTTTGTACAGTCCAGTGGCACTCTTAATAAGGGACTTGGAAGGTAGAAGTATAATAAAATGAGATTGGTTAAACTTTTTGCTCTTGCCTTTCTTATCTCTAGTTTCTTTCTTTAACAGTTGCGTACAAAAAGTAGCTTCATAAGACTCATTTTCCATAAAAGAATGAATCTCTGGACTGCCAATGTCTTGTCCAAAATCAGAGAATCAAGCTGAATGATAGCATCTCCTCTAGCTTCTAATAATTTTTCTTGCATTTCAGACGAGAAATCTCTGTGAACAGTGTTTGATGTACAGTAAAACTAATTGCAAAGGCAGAGAGAAGATGAGACTCATGACAAATAAAAGTAAGTCCCAGACATTAAAAAGAAAAATTGAGACAATCAGGAAAAGTATGGGTCTCAGTGGCAGGAAAAATTACATCTTATGGAAAAAAGTAATGTGCCGCTTAGAGCATAAAAAGAGGGAAAATATATTGACTCTGGGAGCCATTTCTAAACACTGTAGGAATGAGACAGAAATAGGAACAAACAAAAAGCTGGAACATATTGTCATGTGCTGAAAGTTATTTGTAGCTTGTTTTTCAACACTGCTTGCATCCCTCATTGATTTTGTAAGAGCTGTGGGTGCTCAGCACTTTCAAAATTAGGCTGTGGAACCTAGTACTTATCCAGCTGCAATCAGAAGACATCTTTCTGTCTGCTCAGGTGGAGTCCAAATGACAGGGTAAAAGGACTCATCCTTGGGGCAACACTGCCTATCGCAGTGTTTGCTTTCTGATGTGCTGATAAGAATGCAGGTGTTCAGCAGACTTGGGCAAGGTGTACAAAAACCTCTGAGATTTCAGGTTTAGTTACTGGCTTTTTTATCTAAGAAAAACAAACAAATGAGGAGAAAACCTTTGTCATGTGTCCTTCACAAAACTAAGATGTTTTAAACCTCAGAGGCTCTTGTGCTGTTAGGCCTCTTTTCATCTTTCATTAACAGCACCTAAACTAATCTCAGACTGAAAGGACAACTCTTAGTTAATTTTGCTAGGCCTGCCACCAACCTTTTTTTTTTTTTTATGCTTTAGATGACTATTCTTGTAAAAATCTAATGTTATCTTTTGGCACAGTCTACAAATGGACCTAGGCATTATCTATTCTGGTTAGGTGCACCTGTAAATTAAAGATTTTCTCCAGTCTTCTTTGGTTTGAGGCTGTACTTCTATTTGTGTCCTTTTGCAGGCTATGGAAATAATTTCACAGGCAGAAATTAACTGTAAGAACAAAACTGAGCTCAAACCCAGATAAGCTAGGACAATAACAGCTGAAACAAAATGAGCAGGACCATCGATTTTAAAGATCTTTGATGAAGCCATTACTTCCAGTTCTGTGTCTTGCTGAGCTGTCTTTAGAAGCCTCTGCTGTTTATCCCTGTGCTCACAACCAAAGCAAAGCTTGTCATTTAAATTTTTAAGGGCTTATTTTGTAGGTAGATCTCTGATACATGTAAGCCTTGCATGGACTCTCTGCAAAAGAGACATTCAAGTTATCACTGGAGTTCAAACTCAAATGCCATAATCATTTCATTTTTCATCTTTCAGTAGTATGAAATGGTGTCTCCGTCCTTCTACGGAAGTTTGTAAAGGTTATCAACCCTTTTTGCTGCTGAATTTCAGCTTCTCATTTTGTTTTCAAATTAACTGAGCCAACAGGTAAAACTGAATTGTAATCTAACGGTCTGCTGATAATATTCCTTTCCCAGTGGTAGAGCTGCAGCATGCTTTAGCTGATGTGGGTTTTTTTGTTAGTAAATTAGGTTAGGGTTAGTCTTTCAATTGCATCGAATTCCCTACAAGTTAGAACCAAATACCAAATTCCTTTTCAAATCACTAATCTTGTTTATAATGTGAAACAAAAGCAGAGGGAGCATTTTGAACACCTAGGAGAACTGCTTTTTGATAAAGTACTAATTAGGTTCTTTAAAATGCAAATAAAAAATTGTAACGAGCTCTGCTGTATTAATATAGTTAAAAAATGATGGAGAACATTTTAGAGTTCTGCATCAAATGCTTTTTGACATGCTCTCCATGCACTACACTCCAGCTGTGAGTACTGCTACTAACACTGATCGTAAGTAGGAGAGTATCTCTCAGGGAAGTTAGATCAATTGGATAGTGTGGGTTTTGTTGCTTCTCTCCTAAAGTGTTGAATAGCAGCTTCATCTGATGTCAGATTTCCAAACTCCATTAATTTTCTCACAGCTTAGTAGTCAACATTTAGTGTTGGTTTGGCTGCAACTTGATTTGTACTCTAAGAAATGTTTATATAAAATACATATACATGTATTTATATGTATNAATACAAGACATTTTTAGTGCAGTGTAACTACACACAATCAACCCAATCCACCACCTCTGGGCAAGACTTCGTTTAGCAACTCTGCAGTAGAAATCACTGTACTTTGTTCCCCCAGGGTTTTTATAGCAAGATGGATAGCATATATTAGTTATATGCTATAAAAACCTCTCCATTTTGGCAGTGAAGACATAACTTCTCTGTGAGAGGCTGCAATACTAATATGACACAAGTACAATGGTGCAGCAGAATTTTAGTTGCTAGTCGTAATGCTTTCTGGTAAATGACTCTAATAGCTTGAGCGTTTTTCTGAGTTTAAACAGAGGTTGAATCAGAACTGAGATGTGTGAATTGAATTAAGCAATATTGCATCTTTATATTCAACTATCTTTAGTGGGATTAATATCATCTAACTGCAGTGGCCTGGAAGCTATTTGTCTAGGCTCTTTTGATAGTCATTGGAAAGGAACAGACACCTTCAGAGGCCTTTTCAAAGAATATTGTCCAGGACAGGCGATTTCGTATCTCTTTTCACTAACTTTTGAGAGATCTTAGCTGTTTTGGTTGCACCAGATTCCTCACTTGGGCAGCAAAAAAGTTGAATATTTCCCCACTGCATCCTGGGAATCTTTAATATTTATTTCATTATTCCACTAACTCAGTCTGTTGGATTTTACATTACTGATGCATATACAGGTCAGTTTGGTTGCAGGCTCAGTGTGTGTTGCATTTCTCATCTAGCTACTTGACGTGCAGTAACAGGAGACAACGCTGATTTAGAGAACTTCTGTCAAGTATTGCCATATGGTTTTGGTCAAAGATTGTACTGCTAAGCTTGTTTCACTCCTAAGGTACTAGTCCTATGAGAAGAATGGTTTCCTCTGTCTTATTTTGGGCTTCTTTCTAAACATTGTGATACATGTGCTCTTGAAATAAAATGCATTGTGATACTACCTGCCGCATGAATCTGTTGACTGATTATAGCAAGGAGATAATGCTTTAAAAAACAACCAATGGCTGAAATGCAGCTGTGTCACTGATGAAGTTACTCAACAGTACTGGTCCCAGTATGAGCTCACTAGGGATACCACTTGTCACTGATCTCCATACATTGAGCTGTTGACTACCATCTTCTGGGTGTGACTATGCAATCGATACCTTATCCACTGAACAGTCCACCCACCCAATGCATATCTCTAAAATTTTGAGGGAGACTGTGTCAAAGGCCTTAACTACCTTCTTGTTACTGATGCACACTGATTGTCCTCCCATACAGACAAGCTAAGAATCCACTTGTCAGACTTGGTAAAAGAAACAGTGGAAGAACTGCTGGAGTCTCCTATGGGTTTTGGACTACAAATAGAACAGGAAAAAATGCAAATTACTTTGAACCAGAAGAGTTCCTAAATATAATTTGAATTAATTAAAACAAATATCTATTTTTTTTTAATTAATTCCCTGTAGGTGCCATTTGTTGAAGGGTCTGTGCGAACAGTGGCTCTGCAGCAGTATCTGCTGAAAGACAGCATGGTTTGTTTTGAATATTTTGACTCCTGACACACATAATAAGGATCATGGTAATGAGGGGATGTGCTTAGTACTAACAATCCCAAAGGACTGAAGTGATCAACATGAGCCTTGGAATCTCACTTTCCTGAAAGTCAGTCTCAGTGCTCTCTGGTGCAAGACTGCACAGCTCCAGCAGAGGTAAAAGAGGTCAGCCTAGCACTTTGGAAAGGCCACTTAAGTATCTAGACTAAAAACTTAGGATATTTTAAAAATTCAATTCCTGACAGTATATTTCTCTATATATTTTGTCAATGACCTGCCCCAAGAGTCTTGTTAGAGTGCAAACTGTGCATAATGCTTCTACCCTAGTCCAGATTATTGACAACCTGCAATCATGACTCCCCTTCCAGAGAAATGACCCAGCTTCTACACTTGTGGCTCTATTAGTTCAGAGCTCACTGCTTTAATGAAAAGGGTAACAGTATAAAGCCAGAAGGAAGTCATCATTATTTTAGCTATAATGCATAAACTTGAGGCCTACTCAAACTATGAGTATGTAACTTCTCATGAAAAAAGGCAAAATGTCCTAGAAAATTTACTGTGTTAGTTACAAATCAATATATTTAGAGAGGGATCTGCTAACTATTCCTCTAAGCTATCAGAGCTCTGTGCTGGAATAGTGAGTCATGCACATTGATCTTGGACAGAGCTGTTTAAGGACTAGTGTAAAACTTGCTCAGCTACAAGTTCTTAAGAGATTCAACATGATTTCCACTGTTACTATTTCTATTAACAAGCATAGCAGCTGATGCTTATCTTATTTACCTACCTGATAAACTATTATTTGACTCTGTAGTGGCCTTGATAATATCCTAAAGAATTAATTTCCTTGGACTGGTATTACATTTACAACATATTTATCACCAGCTGAATACATGGTCACACTTCTACACGCATATGATGTTACACAGGGATACCTGGAATTTATGGCTGGATTTGTGTGATCTATAATTAGCAGTTTATCCCCGTTGGTAGGATGACTTTTTTTTCATTTTAATTCTTTTCGTTAAAGCCTTTTCCATGTTGCTATTTAGTTAAAAGTACTGCTCTCAGTACTTGCTGATGGCAAAAGAACACAGGTTAGGATCATTAACCAAATGGAATTAGTGGATGGGTTGCTACATCCTGCTACCACATCCAGCTCTGCAAGCTATTTTTGATCTGATTGTATCTTACAGTTGATTTGGCTTTGGAGGTGAAAATAGTTATATACTTTAGAGCAGAAGGCCTGTAATAAAGAAAATGTCTAAGCTTCTTTCTTTGAATTTCATGGGTATATGCCTAGATCATGTGTTATGCTTTGCCGAAATTTCCAAACTCGTCTCTTGGTCTCACAGGCACAGGAAATTTCTGTCAGATCCTACTGCCTGTTGTTTTCTTTGGCTTAGATCTTTTAACATTAATTATCTTCATTGCAGTAAGTTTCATTTTGGGACTCTCACCTGGAACATGGAGTAGTTTTAGCCATCTCTGCTAATGTTCAGTAATATGTCACTGCTAATTATTCTCAGTGAATGAATAGCATAGCCCAATAACAATTGTTTAATTGACCAAACATCTGAGAAAGTATTAAGTTCTGAATTGCCACAGCTTTGTCCAGTTCTTTACACATCAGTTCTCAGTTATTTCTAGTGGACCCTATGGTTTTCTTAAGCTCACACAGCAAGTCAGTAGAATCATAGAATCATAGAATGGTTTAGGTTGGAAGAGACCTCAAAGATCATCCAGTTCCAACCCCCCCCTCCCACTCCCCGCCATAGGCAGGGACACCTCCCCCTAGATCAGGTCACTCAAGCCCTCATCCAGCCTGGCCTTGAACACCTCCAGGGAGGGAGCAGACACAACCTCCCTGGGCAACCTGTTCCAGTGCCTCGCCACCCTCACTGTGAAGAACTTCCTCCTAACATCCCGTTCAAATCTCCCCCTGCCAGTTTAAACCCATTCCCCTTCATCCTGTCATTACAAGAACTTGTGAATAGTCCCTCCCCAGCCTTCCTGTAGGCCCCTTTCAGATACTGGAAGGCTACTCTAATGTCTCCTTGAAGCCTTCTCTTCTCCAGGCTGAAAAGCCCCAACTCCTTCAGCCTGTCCTCATAGCAGAGGTGCTCCAGCCCTCTGATCATCTTTGTGGCCCTCCTCTGGACTCTCTCTCCAGCAGTTCCATGTCCTTCCTGTGCTGGGGGCTCCAGAACTGCAAACAGTACTCCAGGTGGGGTCTGACGAGAGCAGAGTAAAGGGGGAGAATCACCTCCCTTGCCCTGCTGGTAATGCCTCTCTTAATGCAGCCCAGCACACAGTTGCTGTCTGAGCCGTGTGTGCACACTGCAGGCTCACGTTGAGCTTTTCATCCACCCAGACCCCCAGGTCCTTTTCCTCAGAGCTGCTCTCCAGCCACTCACCACCCAGCCTGTATTTGTGCTTGGGATTTCAGCAACCCAGGTGCAGTACCTTACACTTGGCTGTGTTAAATTTCATGAGGTTAGCCTGGGCCCACCTCTCCAGCCTGCCCGGGTCCCTCTGGATGGATCCCTGCCCTCCAGCAAGTCAACTGTGCCACACAGATTGGTGTCATCTGCAAACTTGCTGAGTGTGCACTCGATTCCTCTGTCCATGTCACTGACAAACATGTTAAACAGCACTGGTCTCAAGTCTTTGGACAAAAAAAAAGAACCAAAAAACACTTTGGAGCAGTTCCCTTCCTTATAGAAAACTGAAAATTTTCCGTGAGAAGATTGGTACACCCAAGCATAAAGAGGATACATTTTGGGGCTAGTATCATATTCAGCTTGTTCAGTCCTAAAAATACTTATGTCCTGCTACTAGGCAAAATAACATGAAACAAACATAGAAATTATTCTTAGGAGATGTTTCTTAGTTGTAGCTATATGTGCTGGTATTACACACATGAGGAGTCATATCCCTTCTAGAAAGATCCTAGTGTGCTCAGCACAATCCAAGCACTCAAGATAGACCTGACCTAGCTCTGTACGTTAATCAGTGGTGGTTTTGCTTGTATCTCTTCTACTACTGATTGACAGGCATCACTAGTGTTGTTCCAAGATAATGCTAGGGTAGCTCAGTCCAGGAATAGTGCAGGAGCACTCAAGACTGTAGTTGTACAATGCTGCCCCTTTCATCCTCTGTTCTTTTCTTTCTGTTTCTCAATAATTATCTTTCCTTTACCACAAAAAGTACAGGAGAAAAACAGCTTTTCAGGAAAAGTGTTTTCTACCCATAACCCTGTGCTGTGATGGAATGAGAGGGAAAAATGCCAAGAAGAGCAAATAAGTTTATGCAATAAGTTTGCAGTCATAAAGACTGCTTTGCAAGTGATTTTTCTTCCCCCAGGCAATCTTCATTATAACATAAGCTTCCTAGTAGCCTACTGTCACTGGAAAGCGGTGGGACTGAGGACACGAAGGGCACGCTTCCCTTCACCTACATTGCCCATGGATTGGATGGTTTCAAGTTGAGCAGGAGAGGAAGTATTGATCAAGTCACTAACTGGAAAACACTGGCTGGTGAAATGATTGTGGATCTAGGCCCTTCCTGGTGGTCAGTGACGGGACACTCCACATCTCCCATGAACTTGAACATCCTCTGCAATCACACCTTGAAATTAGCACCCTCTTCTGCACTTAAGTTCTTTTTATAGTATCCACTGTTTTTCACATGTATATATATATGCTTGCTTTCAGTAAATGCCAATAAAATGTAGGGAATGAAAACCACAGAGATGGCTAAACATGCTATTCATGGTGGGTGGGTCTATGTTCCCACAGCAGGGGGAGAGAAGTTTAGAAGAACACAGAGTAAGGTTTCATTAAATTACTCGTAGCTTAGTTATATGATTTAGGATGAGAAAGTGGAGAATGTAGATGTATCTGCAATATATCTGTAACTGTATAGTAATTTCTGGGCTTTTTGTGGAATTGTGGTGGGTTGTTCTTTTGGGTTTTTTTGTTGGTGGGGTTTTTTTTTGTTTGTTTGTTATTACACACTGTGGATGATTTTCCTAGAGTTGGTAGGACCTGTGAAAAAGCAGCTGAAATAAGTAAAGAGAAGCCAATGTCTGGATGTTTTAGGATGAGCTTTAAGATGAGCTTCTTGTGTCACTTTATGTATGAAATGTCAGGCTGGATGCTAAGTTTGATTCTCCCTAAGCTTTTGGGTTTGTGGCTGAGGAGGACCTGTTCTATGTGTTATAGTGTGAAGAAGTGTTTCTGTTCTCATTCACAGCGGAAACATAACACAATGCTTACCATCCTATGATGCAACCTACTAGCATTTAACCCTCCATGCTGGTTACGACTGTTCTTCTATGGCAACTCTTTTCGATGAAGGTGGAACATAGATGAAATCAAACAGTGGAAAGTGAATACTCATAGAATGGGCAAGCTCGGGAAGTGATTCATATGAAGAATGCCATGGCAATATTAATTCAAAACCAATTATATTTAGCAGATTATCTACATGTATAAAGTGGCTACTGTAAAAATAGATGAATTTACATGTGCAGCTTTTGTTTGTCTGGACAGATACTTTATGATGAAGACGTAGACTTACTCAGTATTTGCTCTGCATGTCAAGACAGTCATGGTGCTATGGACATGGTATGAGTACTGTCTCCAATATAGGCCCATTGAAACTCTGTCCTGTCCTTAGCTGTTGCTTCCCCAGCACTCCTTCCAAATCAGAAGAGAAGGTGTACCTGTAGTCTTCTCTTGTGTCTCTGTTTCCTATGCATAGCTCCAAATTCATTCTTGCTTGGTAGTTACAGCAGATGTGAACCAGCCTTGCAATTCAACCAGGGATGAATTCTGACCAGGGACGAATTTGACCTTTCATCAGAAGAATTTCACTGCCCAAAGATATTAATGTCATTCTTTCTTTAACCTCTCATTGTTTACTTAGAGGACTGTATAGACTCTCTGGAGCTTCTTACTTGCATTATAGTTGAAGAAATGTGATCTCAGTAACATATTATGTTCATAAGAATGGATGCTGTATGTTTTTTCAGTTACTCCAATCTAAAGAAGCAGTTTGAAATATTCCTCTCTTACAACAAGACTGACATCCTGTTTAGTGTATCACTCTTTGCTTTGCTCAATCTGAATCTTACTTTTTCTCTTTCATTTGGACTTGTAAATGACCTTGCTCTGAAAAATTCATACCGCATTGAACACTGGTGTTGCTAATGATCAAAATTCCCAACCACCTATGGGCTAACATATTAGGAGATATGACCATCAGTGTCCATTGTGCCTGTTGAGAAATATGGAAACATGAAAACAGCGGGCCCATCAGCTATGTTAAAAGTTGCTGAGCTTATGGAAATTGTTGAGTATGCCATAACCTCTTGTGTTGGTTTGAGCTAATTGGAGAATTTGAGTGAGAAATTAGACTATTGGCTGAGAGAGAGAGTTAAACATACAGTGTCACTTCACTGAGTTTCACTGAGACAGAAAAAGAATTGTTTTGAGAAATGTTCTCAAAACATTAGATAGCCAGTGTGCTTGCAGAGGGCCAGTCTGCTCTGGGTCCGTGCTGGCTCCAGAAGCTTTTTCCTTTGTCTCTTTGCCTTTGAACTAATTCAGAGTTAAAATCACTAAACCTACTAACCTTTTTCTCCTACCACTAAATCTCTCTGATCTTCAGCTTATCTGCAGCATCATCAAGCGGTGAGATAAAGCTGGGGGAAGGGGGGAAAGGTGGTAGGGGGGTTTGGTTATCCTCTCTTGGGGATTTTGGTCTCCGGGAGGGGTGTGGTGTGTGTGTATTACCCTTTTTACTGTATATTTCTGTAAATATCTGTTATATCTTGTAAATATTTGCTTGTATATTTGCATTGCTGTAAATATAAAGCTTCCTTTATTAACTTCCAGTGTGTTTTTCTGAGTTTTAGCCAGGGTTTTAAAGGGTGGGGGGGGGGCAGGTCACTGCAAACCCACTACACCTTTGTACTCCAAGCCAGACTATAAAGACTGAAAAATATTATGGCACACTGACTGTCTGAATCCCTTCATCAAGACAAAAGTGGAGAGTAAAGGTTGCTTCTAAAGGGTACATATTTTTTTTTCTAACTCTGAGGATAATTAATCACTGGAAAAAGATCAGCAAGGGTGATGGTTGAGTGTGCTCCTCTAGCTTCCCAAAATGCAAGCTCATGTCTTTGTAAGATATGTGGTCTTGTTCAGCACAGCCTCAAACTGCTGGCTTTAACAGCATTTTCTTTTGAGAAAGGAGAGATTCAGTTCTGAGTGAATAAATGCTGTGAGACATGAGATGTTTGATGCCCTGCGCAAGAGGCCTTAATGCTGGCCATAGCTTTCTGTAGCTGTAAAACCTGTGAATCGGACAGAGAGAGCTGCATAAACCTCTTTGTTGAGAGATCACCAGTGTATTTGCCTTTTGCCTTGTCCCAGCAGAACAGCCCCCAGAGTGTCACTCTCTTAGACTATGAGCTTTCAGACTCTGGTGGAAGTGACATAAGAATCTGTCTCTGTATGTATAGGTTTGTTTACAGCATCATGACCATGGTGGAAGGTGAGAAGAAGGAGAAAATGGAAAACATGTCCTTTGATTAGAAGGCAAAGTGTTCTCTAATGGAGATGATTAGAGATAAATTGAATACTTTGTCTATGAGGAAATAGAATGATTTTCTTGTGTGGTGGTCTGGAAAGCTGCCGAGATATTTTTCAGTAAGTAATTCTGAGACAGTTATGGTTTACAATACAGAATGCAATGCCACATATCTAACGCTTAGCAGGGAAAGAGGACATATGCTCATTCTGGTGATTGCTGCAGAGAGCAAGCTCTCTCATTCTCACCAGGAGTGCCAAGTCCATATTGCTCCTCTTGACAAGTCTGCTTCCTAGAGAGGCACTGGTGGAACAGTTTGAGAGGAACTGGCCTTGGGGTTGATCATTATAAAGACAATTCTGCTGTGAAGCTAATGATGTGATGGCTAGTGGATGGCTAGGAAAGAAAATATCCAAGAAGGATCAAGTCTAACTTTGCATTGTCTTCCTTCTTATATGAAAATTCGCTTGTTGTATAAAACCATATGTCATATAAAATATGTGCTGCCCAAAGAAGTGCCTCTGTGTAGACCTTTGTAGGTTGGTGTCATTGTCATCTGGAAGGCATTCTGCTTGTGTCTCCTGTCTGCCAGGACAGGTATCACTAGTAGCTTAAGGTGGCATCCTGGTGAAGGTTAAGTCACCAGTGGTACATAAGGACTTAATGTGTATTTGTCATCTTTGTGCTCTATTGCGATCAGTGCTGGAGTAACTCCCTGCTAGTCCTAGATAGCTCAGAGTGAGCTCTAGGATTTAAATCATAGAATCATAGAATGGTTTAGGTTGGAAGGGACTTCAAAGATTATCCTTTTCCAATCCCCTCCCATAGGCAGGGACACTTCCCATTAGAACAGGTTGCTTAAGGCCTCATCCAACATGGCCTTGAGCACCTCCAGGGAGGGAGCAGCCACAACCTCCCTGGGCAACCTGTGCCAGTGTCTCGCCACCCTCACTGCAAAGATCTAACTTCATAACATCTAGTTTAAATCTCCCTTCAAATGACCACTTTAAATAAGTCATCCTTCTCTATGGATGACTGTGCTAAGGATTAGTGATGGACAGTCTGACTCTACACAAGCACACATAGTGGAGCAAGGATAAACGCAACACAGACACATGCACTGTATTAACACAGGCCCTTGGAAGCTACACCACTTACAGTACAAAGCCTGGAACCTGGCGCTGTCCTACCACAGCCCAGGTCATATTGGTGGGATGGGTGTGCTCTGTGTTAATGAGCTCTTTCTAAAGAACGACCAGACATGGTTCAGGGTATAGCACTGTCCTGGGCCAGGAACCTTTCTTTAGTAGCCAGTGGGAAAGTGACATTCTGGTTTTGGGTGGATGGGAGTGGAGAGAAGTGCGGCCCTCCTGGCCCAAGAATAAGTTTGATTCAAATAGAAATACACAAGTATGGACTTGTAAAGCAGATGGGATGTTTGAGTGTGGAAGCACTGGAGACTGGGGCATTTGTGGAGGCTTCCCCGGCTAGTCCTGAGGACTTTCCTGGCTTTCCTTTAGTGGCAAAGCTACCAGGTTTTTAAGTAGTCCTTTCCACATCACGTCCTTCATGATGTTTTCTATGTGGATTTAGTCTTTGTACAGTGAACTGTGAAGTCTACCTTAGATGCTGCTGGGATGAGTGGCCCAGTGAAATATAGAATTTCTGGAACCTTGTGGCCAAATTCAAGAATGTAATGTATTAGACATGAGAGTTTCTCACTGTTTACCAGGCCAGGGCTCTCTTTAAGACATGTCTTCAGTACCTCTTTCACAGGGGGAACTTGAGGTGTACTACCTTTTCTGCGTCTTTTGCTTGGTCCCCAGTAATTCTGTGTGCACTTTGTCTAGACTAATCTCTGTTCACCTGAATGTCTCCACGTTCTCAGGCTGAGTTTTGGGGGCTAACAGCTTTAATGGGTCACATCACTTTTTCATAGCAGGCCTTGGTCATTGTTTGTGGTGACCTGTGTTGTGTTTTCAGCTTTGTTTCTCTGCTCTCAGCAACAACAGTAGACGGGTGTTCACAAAATATAACACCAGGCTACATTCTGCACTCATTTACATTGATCTAAATCCAGATTAATTTCACTTTAATGAATGAGTAACTAAGCAAGAGAGTCAGCCTATCACCACACTTAGCACTAATTAGTATTTTTCTTACCAGTGCCTGCAGAAAATCTGATCTGTTTTGTATTCCAAGCTGACAAACACCCTCTGGTTTGCAGTAATTTTCATCACCAGCGTGTCTGTCATTCCTCTGAGCTTCCACAGCTGCTTAGAAAATGCTGTTGCAGGACGAAATAATTTAGCCAAGCTGCTGGCTCTCAGCAAGTGTAGGGTACAGAAAGCTAGACACGCTCTCTGCCACAGGGACTTCCCTGGCATTCATGCTGGCCTCCGTTTGCCTGTAGCTGTTTTTTGTGATAGCTGCTTTCCATGCAAATAGAGCAGCTTTTGTGAAATACCAGCACAGACCTGTGTGAGTGGCAGCTGTGCTCTGTGGTGAGGGTAGCTTTGCTTTGTTGGAGGGTTTGGTACTTGCTCTTGGTTATTCAGAGTCTCAATTAAAGCAGGCGAACTGTGGTTATTAGTTGTGCTCACTGAGGCAGAGCACAATGAGGTCGGCTCAGTATGCAAGAGAACCCCCTGGATGGTTCAGACAGCTCAGGCCTTCGAAAGGCCCAGGGGGAAACGGGAAGGGGAAGAGGACAAAGCTCCGGGTGCTGATGCCAGGCAGGGACACTTGGACTAAACATGTCACACACAGTCCTGCTCTCCAGAGGGGATGTGGGGCAATGCGTGGGAATGATGCTGGTGCCAACAAATCCTAGCAGTGAGGCTTTTGTTCACTGGCAGTATTTGCTGAGCTGATGGATCTCCTTTCCATTGCCTTGAAGTAGAAAGGTGGCAAATGGCCAACTGGTCCACGAGGTGTGTTTTGGAGTTAGTAGAAGGGCTTTTTTTTTTTTTTTTTGGCAGCATGGGTTAACTTCCTTAGCTCTGTTTCCAATCCTCTGCATTTCCCTCTCGAGTATTCTGCATATTTTTATAATGAAATTAAACTTTTTACCACTTTATGCTTTTAGCTACTCTGGCTAGTGGTAATTGTACAGAATTTTTATAATCTTATTAGAAAGCACTAATGAAAAGCTTTAATGTGTCTACCCATAATCCTGTAGCTGACTTCACCACTGTTTCTTCCTTCACATATAAAGTTCCAGCCCAGTATGCACCCTCATACACTTCTGCAATCAAAAACTTATTCTCCTGCAGTCCTTGTCCAGAAACAATTTCTTTTTGAGGTTAGCACATAAAGTATCCACTCCTTAATGCTGTGCCTCTGCAAGTTAGGTCAGGTAAACATGCAGAAACCTTCACCACATTCAATTGAGATTCATTCTTCCTTTAAGAGGAGAGGAATTCAGCCTGCAAAAGATGGCTCATAGCTTCCTTAAGCATTTAAATCCCTGTGGTAACATGAGGTCCTCTTCCAATTGCCCCTCTACATGAGTAATGTATCTCTTCAAGCCAAGCCTTACTCAACAGGCAACTTCTCTTGTAAGTAAAGTTGCTATATATCTTCCCATAGCCTATGAAGAATGGATGCTATGATCCAGACCAACTAAGGGCTCTGCATTGATCAGCAGATGCATAGCTGACTAACTCCTCTGAGGCAAGCACCCACACACCTTCTCTGTTACTTCTGGATCTCATGGGCAAGTGAGAAGGACACTTGAGAAGCTTGCTGCCAGGATGCTTTTTTGTAGTGCCACCTGTCCTTTGCCTGGTGTTTATAAGGCATTTTAGCGGTGCCCTCTTTCTGTGTAGAGATACATAAACAGCCATATATCCCTTCTCCTTCCTGCATTTATGTTTGATTTGTGCCCAGCAAGCTCTGTATAAAGCATGGGAAATAACTGCTAAAGAGCTCCAGGAGTTACTTTTCTAGATATTGATTATTCTTGCAATAGTCTGTCTCTGTACTTGTTCAGAAAGAGAGAACAATTGTCATAGGATCACTGAATCACAGAATGGTTTGGGTTGGAAGTGACCTTGAAGATCATCTAGTCCAACCCACCTTGCAGTGCACAGGCACGTCTTTAACAAGGAACATTGCTCAGAGCCCCATCCAAATTCAGCTTAAATGTTTTCAGGGAGGGGACTTCTACTGCTTTTCTGGGTAGCCTCTTCCAGAGTTTCACCACTCTCATTGCAAAAAATGTCTTCTTTCTAGCTACTCTAAATATCCCTCTTTTAGTTTAAAACCACCATCCCTTGTCCTATCACAACAGGCCCTGCTAAAAAGACTGCTAAAGTAACTACAGACAACTTCTTCTGCTGAGCAGCTACTGAGGGATTTGATGACAGCAAATGGGTCCTTTCTTGAGTCCACAAGAGATTTTTGGAAATGGTTTTCCTTCTCAGACTGGACAGGATAAACAATTGCTGAAAGTTGTCCTTCAGGACCCATTGGAGGCTCTCAAACTGGAATACTTTACCTTTGCCTGAAAGTTTTAGTTCATTTCCAATCTTTCTTTCCTGGCTGGCAGTAGATAGAAGTATCCATCTTCTGCACCATATACCATTAAATGCATGGGCTTAAGGAAATTGCATTGTGTAAGGTAATGGGTTTAAACTGGCAGAGGGGAGATTTAAACAGGATGTTAGGAGGAAGTTCTTCACAGTGAGGGTGGTGAGACACTGGAACAGGTTGCCCAGGGAGGTTGTGGCTGCTCCCTCCCTGGAGGTGTTCAAGGCCAGGCTCGGTGAGGTCTTGAGCATCCTGATCTAGTGGGAGGTGTCCCTGCCTATGGCGAGGGGTTGGAACTGGATGATCTTTGAGGTCTCTTCCAACCTAAACCATTCTATGATTCTGTGATTCTATTATTCTATGATTCTATGATCCATGGCCACTGAGGCCAAGCCCACATCTATGTGACAAATAGTCTTAGACTCCAAAACAATGCATCTGCTGATCATGAACACTTCCTAGCATGTTATAAGCACCCATGTGGGCCCTAGAAGTGCTCTGACAGTGTTAGCTTCCTTGGGACAAAATGTGCCAGACCCAAGTGCAGATGAGTATATTACATTGCTCAGGAATGCTTCTGACCACATTTATGGCTACTAGTTTAGCTACAGCCTGTAAATATCCGTCTTTGCTTGGAGCTCTGTAATAAAGATCAAAAGGAGCCTCTTGGGCAAAAATACTGAATTCATTTTATGGTCACAGGTTACCAATTTTTAAACACATTCCATTCAAATAAGAAAGTGGGAAAGGGGCTGACTGCACAGTCAAAAAGTTTTGTGTCTTATTTAAGTAGGGACAGGGGAAATGCAGGGAGTTCTGGCAATTGCAAAACACTGAAGTCCTTATGAGGGTGAAAAAAAAAGAGGGAAAAAAAAGTTAAATTCTTCTCCTACACTTTTCTTCCTGGCCTGTATTACTTACCCAGGAATCGTTCATGTAAATACAGGTAACATGCACAGTTGGGCAGCCCTATCTCCAGGTTGATCCTATCACTTTAACTCTTAGCCCACGTTCCTTAGAGAAGCTCTTGAATCTCAGTGAGGACTGTCATTCCAAGAGATGCCTATGCTGTAGGATTCAATGGCAGTCTCTCCCTCGCTAATGCACCCACGCAAATATCAACAACTCATTGGACAACTGGCAGCAGACATATATTGTCAAGAGGACTGATGTAATTAGCACCATTTAAGTGAGCAGCATACAGAATTAATTTGCACATGCTCCCACAGGGAATAAATGGCACTATGGGAACTATGAGTATAGCATTGGGCCTCAGCACTTCCAAGATAATTTGTTTGTGTCTGCCCCTAAACAAACAGACAGACAGTGTGCCAAGGAGCTTGTCGGCAAACAGCACAAGGTTTTGAGGAAAGCAATTAGCAGCTGCAGCACTTCCCACTCAGGCTGCAAGTTGATTGTTGCTCTGGGGCACAAGTCCATCCCTCTCTCTGGTTTTCCCACCTTGAGAAAGAGGAGGAGCTTTGCAGTGCAATGTGTGCTTGATCTCAGTGAACCAAAGGGTTTCTCCTGAGTGGCTAATCATTGCCTTAGAAAAAAAAATGCCATGAAAATATCTTCAGACTGATGACCTATAAAGTATTCAACAGGATGACACTATGGTGGTGAGTTGACACCCTCCAGAAGCCAGCAGCCATAGCAACAAGCCCTTCCCTAGTGGCTGCTCTATGTACATGAATGAACCGTGTCACCCCCAACCCAGGTACTGGGCTCCTTGGGACAGTTTTAGCTTCATTTGCTGCCTGTACTTCATAGGCTGGACAGAGGAGGGTGTTGCAAGGATGGGAAAATTTCCTACTTGTCCTGTGTCTCAGATAAGGAGCAAAGATTAAAGTTGTACTACTCACTTGGCTGTGGGGATACAAAAGTGCACCACTTACCAAAGTGAAGTTCCAAAAGAAGAGATCAGCATGTAGTGCCTCTACAAGGACATAGATGAATAGCCATGGATGGCAACAGAAAGCAGTCCAGGGAGACTGTCTAATCTGCTAACCATCTATCTCATGGCTGCAGAACTGCCAATCATCCAAAAAATCTGTTATTCTCTCTCTCCTTAATTACTCTTTTCTATTCCTGGACTTTGCACTATTGGATGTGGATCAAGTTCAATATCCATCAATATAATGAACAAATGAGTCTCATGATCCATAAGAAGAGCTGAGATGAATCACTGTGCTTTACGTTCATTTAAAAACCTGTAAGTATTGATACTACTTGTGCAAGTGTGAGGAAACAGGAGGCAAAATATATTCATTAACAGAAATTAATCTCTCTTATCCTTTTTCCTATGCTACTAAACAAGTAACATGGAAGCAAAAATTTGCCAGCAGCAAATTTCACAACGGAGAAATGGTGGCAACAATAGCAAATAAATGCTAAATCTCCAGTACTAATGGTTGTTTTTGGAATGGACTTGAATGTTTTAAAATGCTGTTGGTCTAGGAGAAGGTGGGTTTGTTTTATTTGTTTTTTACAGTAGCAATTCTGTGTTAGTCCTGTAATGGAAGCAACTCAGATTAAAAATAAACTCCATGCGAAGCTTTGGTAAATTGGCTCTCACTGAATAGGAACATTACAATATTTCTGCTATAAAACCCCATCAATCTCACTTGCACTCAGCATTCATGAAAGACACATTTCCTAAATGAGCCCAACAGAGCAGTGCAGCTACATATCTACATTGAAGCTATCAGTTCCCACTGGCAGATGGAGGTACAAGCCAGTCTGTCCATTATCTTCCCATGTGCCACAACACAGTGATAAGAGAATAGATTTGCCTAAGCTGTGCACTGTCGAAATGGTAGAGGTGCCACGTTAGGGTTTATAATTGATTTTTTAAAAGCAAATCCTGAGAAGACTGAAAATGTTCTTTTCTTTGTTAAATTGCTATGAAAACAGTGGCTTCACCAAAATAATAAGAAATCCAGGTATGGCATTCTGTTACTTCAGAAATAGCTCCAAAAGTCAATTAATTAGAAGCAACTTGGTTCAAAGCTGCTGTGTTTTTAGCTGATTAATAGATGTGCACTAGTTGTACTCAACTTTCAAGAGAGAAATATAGCTCAAGGACATGTTTAAGAGGAACTTTGTCTGCCATTACTCTTTTGGTGTAATTATACAACTGCAAATTGAACAGTGTCATCTTCCACATGGGTGTTTTGGGGTGTTACTGTAACAGTGGTTTTCAGGCTCAAACTAGAGGAGTATAATTATATCACAAGAGAAAAGCAGGGAAATTTCTGTATAAATACAAGCCTTGGCTCTGCTTAGAAATTTTCTAAAGAACTGTGACATCACCTTTGCAAAATAGAGAGGGGTTTAACATAGAGAAGTGACATTAGTTTCCTGTTAAAAGAAACCAGAGTAAACTGACATCTCAGCAGAAGAGTCTGGATGCAAACTCAATAGTTTACCTGGTTGCAGTCCACAATCTTCCACTGCTTGACTTTGACCTTTCATGGGCAAAACACCGAACTGGCCTCACAGAGGCAGAAGGTAGCACTAGGCATGTGCAAAGCCACATCATTAAAATGACATTTCACTGCTGGTAGAGCACTTCAGAAGAGATTCTTTAAGAGCAAGCCACCCCTCTACTAACATTCACAGGAATAGACTTTGGGGACACTAATGAAATCAACATAGGGATGAAGTGATTGATCATACAAGAGAACAAGGGCTTGTCCGAGACCAGGTACCACCACAAGCTGTTGGCTTTCAGAGTTGGGTAAACTCTCTGGTTCTGCCTTCTAGTGTGCTACAGAGTTCAGCTGGAAGAAAATTTTATTTAAAATGCCTGCTTTCTTACATGCAAATTGGTTAAAAGGGTCATTGAGATCAACATGTTGCATCTATACAGATTTAAAGACCTTCAAGGGACTGTATGGGTTTTACAGTTCTCAAACACTCTTTTAAAAATCCAGGCCAAAAGCACTGGGTTTACTTCTGTTTTGAAAGATAACTTCAGCTCAGTATTAGTTTTATCCAAACAGCCTTATCCAGTGCACACTTCCCATACATGCCACCAGACCCATTCTTTCTAAGAAGTTTGTGTGAGATCCAGGCACTTCAATTTTATGGACATTTGCAAAAATGTGTTCTCTGAAGTCTAAAAGGAGTTGAAAGAAAAGCAATCAATTTGGAAGTGGTCTTGAGGGCATCTGCCCCCCTTATTTCTCCACTATGCACAAGGCTGTTACAACTGCAACCTGGAAAGCAAGTGTTTGAGGGCTGTATGTGAAACCTGGCACAGCCTGAGTTCTGTTCCTTGAGCCAGGTGAATGAATGAATGCAGTTCAAATGCATTCTTCTTCCTTTCCCTCTCTACAGAGATTTCCCTGCTCAAAAATGTCAATCACTCATTTTTTAAGGGGGTTAGCAATAATGCTTCAGACAAGACTGCAAGAAGGTGAGAGGGAGAGAATCAACAGAGAGTACAAAAAGGAAACCATTCAAGAAAGTTAAAGTACACAAGCGTCAATCACTTCCAGATACTGAGGTCTTCACCCCCACTAAGAGCCTGCTTGTGGAAGAAAAGCTCCCATTTATCAAGCCCCATGCCATAAAACAAGACTGCCACATAGTGCAACACACCTGTGCCATCTTACTCATGCATTTGGAATCCAGTTGTGCTATTTTTCTGCTAGTTGGCCAGCAATGCAACTCAAGCCTCCACACAGACATGCCAGGATGAGTTAAACTGTAAAAGATTCAGCTACACAACCACAAAAGGAACACCACAGCATGAGAGAATCAGTCACAGCATGAGAAAATCAGTCACAGCATGAAAGAATCAGTCAGAGCATGAGAGAATCAGTGCTTCCAGAGGACCTGCAAACTCAGCATGGTTGTACCCATCTCCATGGTTCCTCTCTAAGGAGCTGAGCACATTGAGTATTTGAATATTCTGAGGAGATTTTTTAAAATATGCAAAGTAATTGGTATCTTGAACTGAAAATAGAACTTGTGAATAGTCCTTCCCCAGCCCTTCTGTAGGCCCCTTTAAGATACTGGAAGGCTACTATAAGGTCTCCTTGAAGCCTTCTCTTCTCCAGGCTGAAAAGCACCAACTCTCTCAGCCTGTCCTCATAGCAGAGGTGCTCCAGCCCTCTGATCATCTTCGTGGCCCTCCTCTGGACTCTCTCCAACAGTTCCATATACTTCTTGTACTGGGGTCTCCAGAATTGCACACAGTACTCCAGGTGGGGTCTGAGGAGAGCAGAGTAAATGGGAAAAATCCCCTCCCTTGCCCTGCTGGCCACACTGCTCTTAATGCAGCCCAGGACACGGTTGATGTCTGGGCTGCGTGTGCACACTGTTGGCTCATGTTGAGGTTTTCATCAACCCAGACCCCCAGGTCCTTTTCCTCAGGGCTGCTCTTCAGCCACTCACCACCCAGCCTGTATTTGTGCTTGGGATTTTGCCAACCCAGGTGCAGGACCTTACATTTGGCCTTGTTGAATTTCATGAGGTTAGCCTGGGCCCTCTTCTCCAGCCTGTCCAAGTCCCTCTGGTTGGATCCCTGCCCTCTAGCAAGTCAACTGTGCCACACAGCTTGGTGTCATCTGCAAACTTGCTGAGGGTGCACTCGATTCCTCTGTCCATGTCACTGACAAAGATGTTAACCAACACTGGTCCCAGCACTGACTCCTGAGGGACGCCACTTGTCACTGGCCTCCAGGTGGACATTGTGCCCTTGATCACCACTCTCTGTGTGTGACCATCCAACCAATTCCTTGTCCAGCGAGTTGTCCACCCATCAAGTCCATGTTTTTCCAGTTTGGTGACCAGGATGTCATGTGGGACAGAGTCAAACACCTTACTCAGATCCCAGTAGATGACATCAGTTGCCCTTCCTTTGTCCACTGCTGCTGTGACTTCATCATAGAAAGCCACCAAATTTGTCAGGCATGATTTGCCCTTGGTGAAACCATGCTGGTTACCATCAGACACCTCTGCTTTGTTTTCCATTTGCCTTAGCAGAGCCTTCAGGAGGATCTGCTCCATGATCTTGCCAGGCACAGAGGTGGGACTGACTGGTCTGTAGTTCCTGGGGTCATCCTTTTTTCTCTTCTTGAAGATAGGTGTTATATTTGCCCTTTTCCAGTCAGCAGGAACTTCACCAGTCTGCCATGACCTTTGAAATATGATGGACAGTGGTTCGGCAACTTCATCTACCAGTTCCCTCAGGTAGCTGAATGTCTGGCAATGCACTGGGTGCTGCTGAGATTTGAGAATCCTAAAGTATTCGGTTTGAAATGAAAAAAAAAGAATCATGGTAAAAAATAATGTTTGCTTTAACCTTCCTGTGTTTCTATTCTCACCTCTCTACTTTATTCTTGTGTAACTTGACAGCTACACGTGTTCAGCATTTATTACACACAAGTCCCTGGAGGAGCCCTTGGCAGCTGAGGGCTTACCTATTTTTGAAAGAATAAAAATTAAAATGAGAAAACTGTTTCAGTAGGATCCTAAGAACAAAAGGATGAAGCACTGGCAACTGGAGTTTGCATTCAGCACTTTACAGGGAACGTAATTTATTAGAAAATCCTAAGGGACAGCAGAGTTTCACTGTTCCTGGCTGGAAACTGTTATAACAGGCATGATGTTGTGACTTTTACCAAACTTTACAAGTAAAAGAGTTGCCTTCAATAGAGATGTTTCAGGAAACAGCTACTTAGCATAGACTCATGGTGAAGGAAGTTCTTCCAGTAATTATTCTTTTCCCATGGTACAAGTAGAAACTTGTAGGCTGAGGGTGGAACATCAGAAATCATCATTGTGAGCTCCTGCTGTGAAGATACCTCATGTATTACCAGCCCTTAAGGACTGGCAGAGTCTGCCTTTAGGCTGATGTACGCACAGACTGGATCTGGACTTCTCAGCAGAGGAAGAGTCTCATGTCCTCTTCATATAAGCCAGTCCAGGTGTGCAAAAGGAGATATCAGAAAAGAAAAAATGCCTTACTATTTCAATCTTACTTCACTCTCAATAGAATGTGTTGCAGATTTAATAGCCAACTACAATGCAAAATCATTTCTCTGTGTGCTTATAGACCCTCAACAAATCTTTCTGTCAATCTACCTCTCTTCTCTTTGCCTCTCCTCTCCACTCCTCTTCTTCCTTCCTTCCTTCCTTCCTTCCTTCCTTCCTTCCTTCCTTCCTTCCTTCCTTCCTTCCTTCCTTCCTTCCTTTCTTTCTTTCTTTCTTTCTTTCNATAGACCCTCAACAAATCTTTCTGTCAATCTACCTCTCTTCTCTTTGCCTCTCCTCTCCACTCCTCTTCTTCCTTCCTTCCTTCCTTCCTTCCTTCCTTCCTCTCATTCTCTCTCTCCTTCCCTCTTCCTGGATTCAGGAACACACAGATTAGGGTTGAAGGCAGAACAGAGAGAGTACTTCAACACCAGCTGTTGAAGAAGACTTAGACCTTCTGATCTCTGAGCTTTATACTGAATATGAAGTATGCAATGGAATACCTTGTTGGGTGGTTTAGGATCACCTGTCCTGTCCACTCCACCTCACCCCACAGGTGTTACCTCTTACTTAAGACACTTCAGTGTTGTATGCAAGATTTAGTAGTGTCCTCTGTTTTTGCAGGAGCGAGTATAAGCAAGAACTTTTCTGAATATCGGTCCTTGGTAGTTACTATAAACATGGAGTGTTATCCCTGCTAGACGCAAACACTGAAAAATGTGCCATTAATTTCAAAAAGTGCAGTTACTTAAAAAAGACTGAGATGAAAAGTAAAATTCTGAACAGAATTAGTTCTGTTCTAACTCAGACCAGGACAGGCAGGTAGAAAAACATTGTCCGGGAGTCAACACCAAGACTTCTGTGAGGCTGAAATGGATTCTTTCTCACTGATGTGGGCTCTGCAAATAGTTCTGAACAACTTGGAGATCTGGGAAAAAAAGAGTGGAAAATGAGGCTATAAAAGTCAAAGTAGTAGCTTATCCTGAGTAAGTCATCTGCTGAGCAGGAAGCAAATGAGGTTTCATGTGGACAGCCCTGGATGGAGCTTATAGTTAAAGAAGGCAGTGACTCTATGAGAATTTTACCAGCCATCCTAACAGAACATACACGTAAGGTCTCACGGCAGTGGAGTAAAGGGGCAGAATCACCTCCCTCAATATTATTGGCTACACTTCTTTTGATACAGCCCAGGATATGGCTGGCCTTCTGGGCTGCCAGTGCACAATGTTGACTCATATTCAGATTTTCATTCACTGGTACACCCAAGTCCTTCTCTGCAGGTCTTTTCTCAATATCTTCATTCCCCAACCTATATTCATACTGGGGGTTGCCCCAACCCAGGTGCAGGACCTTGCACTTGGTCTCCTGAGGTACATATGTGTCCATTTCTCGAGCTTGCCCTGGTCCCTCTGAATTACATCCATTCTCTCCAGTGTGTGAACAGCACCACTTTCGGTGTTGTCTGCAACATACGTACTTATAGATTTGTAGTACAACACTAATTATGGCCTTCCAGTATCTAAAGTGGCCTTCTAGTATATGACATGGCCTTCCAGTATTTGAAGGGGGCCAACAAAAAAGCTGGGAAGGGACTTTTTAGGCTATCAGGTAGTGACAAGGACCAGGGGAATGGAGCAAAGCTGGAGTTGGGGAGATTCAGCCTGGAGGTGAGGAGGAAGTTCTTCAGCATGAGAGTGGTGAGAGCCTGGAATGGGTTGCCCAGGGAGGTGGTTGGGGCCACACCCCTGGAGGTGTTTAAGCCTAGGCTAGATAAGGCTCTGTCCAGCCTGATCTAGGGTAGGGTGTCTCTATCCATGGCAGGGGGTTGGAACTAGATAATCCTTGTGGTCCCTTCCAACCCTGACTGATTCTATGATTCTATTCTATGATTTTGAAATTGTAACAATGTATCACTATTAAAAAATGAAAAATTATTCATATGTATGACTATAGATGTGTTTGCCTGTTCTCACACACAAAAAAACCCCAAAAAACAACCCACATTTATTTTGAAGCCAATCTATAAAGCATTACAGAATGAGATTTATTATTTATCCCCATTCAAGAATTATAATTCTATGACAAAAAGGTCATCACTATCAAAAACTAATTTCTTACTGTGGAAGGTTGCAGTTTTGCCTATATGATAACTCCCTAGATATAATACATTTGTTCTTATCATTGTTACTAAATATTGAATGTCATTTGCATTATAAAGTAACACTCTACAATGGATTAAGAGCTGATTGATCTCATGTAGCAGGTGTCAGTGGGAAGTCATCATCTCTAGTGCAGCTTTAGAGGGGATATATAGCTGTTCTGGTGCTATTAAAAATTGCCATGAACCAAATGGTCATAAATGCAAAGTCTTTTCTGAGAAAATTAGTGGATAAAGAAAAGGATTGAGAGACTATTGCATAAAGTTGAGGACAAAGAAATAGTTTTAAAGAACATGTATTTAAAAGCAGCTGCAGGCTCATATAGATTTGAATGACATAGCCCGAGAGGATGTAACAAGGACTAGTGACTGAAAGCTCAGGTCAGTCAGTTGTATATTCTCTTTTATAAATCTGTGTTTGCAAATTAGCAGGGAAATAGTTGCAGGTTTTTTTTACTCTTTCTGATATTTGTACTGGATGTTCATTGCTGTAAATCCTTCAAGCACTGTGAGTGTTTGCTCAATTTTTTTTTTTACAATAGCAGAAAAAAATATCCAGAAACATTCTTCTTTGATGTTGGAATCATAGAATCAGAGAATGTCAGGGGCTGGAAGGGGCTTTGAAAGATCATCCAGTCCACTCCCCCTGCCAGAGCAGGATCACCTATGCCAGATCACACAGGAACATGTCCAGGCAGTTTTAAAATATCTCCAGGACCGAAATTTTACAATTCCCCTGGGCAGCCTATTCCAGTATTATGTTCAGCTATATCAGTGGTCTCACAGAAAGGCTCAACAGGAGAGGAATAGTTTTTGTCTTTCCTTTCCTATGAATGCATTCCTGGGTGTAGCAATGAAACCCGATTGCTGATTGGGATCAATTAATGTGCTGAAAGTCTGGCACATCATCCTTTGAACTCAAGTAGCTGTGCTGTTAATGTGGATGATAAAGCATTAAAGTTTTTTGTGCCTCTGTGAATTATTCTGTAGCTGGAAAGTACTCATTGTAACCATCTTTTTCCCCCTTGTGGACAATTTATGCTTGTGCATTAGATGCGAGAAGAGAGAAGCAGAAAGGAGCAGAGGACATTTGTAAAATAAAAGCCAGAGTAAGGCCACAGTTCTTTAAGAGGTAATATGATTTTTAACAGACAGGGCTGGAAGAGAAGACCAATATTATTAACGTGGGCACAGCTGGGATTTGTGCAAATACATCAAGGCCAAGCATGAGAGTGTGCTTTATAATCGTCCTTCCAAAATAGGAGCTAAAACCAGAAAGATTTTTCTGGCTTGTACTTCACTGCTAGGGAGCCATGGTTCTTACCAATTGAACCTAGTGGAGGATATGTAATGTCATTAAAGATTGGAGTTATAATTTACGTCTATAATTCAGACATTACCTTCCTATTGCATGAAGAGATACTCTGCTGCGTTTGAAATGCTTTATTCTTCCCTATGTGTTTCTTGAGTCCTGCACAGCAAATGTGAATGACATTTTTGTGGTTTTAGTCATGCCTGACATTTGTTTACTCTTATATTTGGGGAAATCATTCTTGTTTTGATTTTTTATATTTGTTATACTGCTGCATAGCCATACGTCTTCCACTTCCAAGGCTGGAACACAGAAGTGCTGTTTACTGCAGTACAATACTCTCTAATCATAAAAACATTAATTGCTAGCAAAACTAACATTTAGCGGATCATTGTCACATCTACATTGGGTGTTGACACTTGTAAGCAAATGTTTTGTCAGTGTGGGTTAGTTTTGAATGAGAATAGAGGTGGCCTAGCTTTGGCTCTTGAAAAAAATGGTTTAATGGTTTAACACATTTAGATGTGGTGCTGAGGGAGATGGTTTATCACCAGGTTTGGCACAGTTAGATAGTGGTTGGACTCTAGGATCTTAAATCTCTTTTCCAACCAAAATGATTCTATAATTCTATGATTTTCAGCTTCTGAAGTTTTCTTAGCAGAGGAGAGCTTCCCTATTGTGTTGGGAAGTTGTGCAGACCTCTGAGGGAGAGGAAACTCTCACGTGATTTCACGTGTCTAATGATAAGATGTAAGCAGGTTTATGTGAAAAATCTCGGCTTTCAAACCAGCAGGTATGATGGAGCAAAAGAGAACTCTGGTGAAATGAATGACCCTAGGCATCAATCAGTATTGGCTCCTGATATAGTGGGAAAAACAAACAAGCAGGCAAACAAAACTCCAAAACATAACTAGCCTGAATGTTATCTATTGAAGAAGAAGCCCTAAAGATGGTCCAAAGAAAATCTGAAATGCCACAGATAAGACACATCTACATGAGTAATTGGTCTCTGGTCTCCTCCACTGCTGTGCCAAAGGTGTGACTGAATGTGGTTTGCTTCTGGTTGCTGCATTGGCTATTGGGGCTTCTGGCAATGGCTTTTACAGTCCCCTTTCTTGCCACTGAGCTGAGAGTGCCTCATCTGCAGTTGATAATCTGGAGCATAAATTCATTAGTGTAATAAAGCAGGAAAAAATGTCTGATTTCATTGCCAGGCTTAACCAAACATTTATTGGATTTTTTTACTGAGAGTTAGGAAGCAGGAGAAATATAGGCTGACAGTGTCCTCAGAAAAGTAGTTTCTCTCTCATAATTTTGGATATACCTTCACAAAGAATTCAAGGTAGATCTGCTGTAGAAAGTGTTCAGAGAGCCCTGTAAGACTGTGCTCCATTGGTGTGTTGCCTTGCCTTCTGCTCCTGGCTCCTCATCCCTCTCTCCTCTTTTACAAGCACAACAGTTAATGATGCTGAAGGAATAACATGCTAAACACCAGGTGGAGACGATGCTAAAACCATATGCATCAAGATAAGTATTGCAGCTGCAGAGGATATATGTATTATCATGTGTGCAGCTGGGCAAATGAGGTAATGGGACTTGGCTGTCCTCACCTGGCTGTTCTTTAAATCAGAGAAAGGACATAAATATGGAGCTGTGCAAGTGGTGAAAAGTCAGAGGCTCATTTTTACGTTCTCATTAAACGAATTCCTTGAGCTACCTGTCCCTGTTGTTTACAAGTCTACAATTACCTATTGATCTGGGAAAACAAAGCATAAATAAATGTTACTTCAAAGATATGGCAGAAAAGAGGTGGATGAATAGACAGTTCACTGCAGAAAAGCATTTACCTGTGCTTGTGTTGACACTAATTGGGAGCATGAGAAATGACTGACAAAGACTGGGTATTTTCATGGCTGTTTCAAAACCTGTGAATAGGGGTAGATATTCTTCAACTTTTTAGTCATATTTAACTTTGCTTTCTGTTGGAACTAACTCAGGACCAGGTAAATAAATTGCCACATCCTGAAGAAGTGTTACCAGGGGAATCATACGTAATACAGTAATATACAGGAGAGTGGGCTTCACTTTTTGTCACTGACGCTGACCTGTAATGAGACGTTCATCAATCTGTGCTCTGAATTCCCTATCCTGCACGTTAGGTTTGAGGTTTTTCTGAGTAGGAGTTGAATTTTCTGAAAAGTTTGAGCAGCACCCTAGTGTCAGACTGGCTTTCAGATCTTTCCTTCCATCCAATCTGAGAGGGGAATCATATTCTCCATTTCCTTAACTTTTTGTTACTTTTATGCAGATTGACAGACTGATGAAAGAGAAAAAACTAGTAATGTCCTAGCTGAGGGAAGGGGTCATCTACTCTTTTTTGGACTGACCAGTTAGCAAAAAGTGTCTCAAAACCAGCCTTGGTCTAACAGAGCTCTTGCCTAGCATATGGTTAGCAGATGGGTTTAGAGGATGGGTATTTAGAACATGCAGAAATTTAGAACAGAATTATTGCTGTGGGACAATGTGTGTGTATTGGACAGACCCCAGGAGATCAGCCTTGCTTAGTTCTATAGCTTCCAAATGGTATTCCTACTTGTGGTAATTGTGTACTGGTTCTTTTGCTTTTCAGATGTCCTGTGCCCAAATGTCCACGTGGAAGGAGATCGATTTAGACACACTGGTGGGGGGACTGATGAAATCCCAGGTAATGAGACATATTTTTTGCTCTACATTTGTGAAATGAAATAATACAGCCATATATTTCTAGTGTTATGGTTGAGTTTATTACACCTTTCTTAGTTGGCATTTTTTAATTCAACACAAATCCAGTGATGGAGAAGTATATTAGAAACTGTGGGGCTGAAAAGAGCTATCTGTTGACAGTTGACAGCAAATTAATAATGAACTTTCTTTTGATATGGCAGCAAATGGAAAAGACAATGGAGCTTAGTGTAGTTAATAGAGAAAGGCAGTATGACTTGAAGATGACTTTTTTCCCCCTAACCAATCCACATTTGGTGAGTTTTAATGTGCATTTATTTGATCTGTGATTGCTGTGGGACATCCAGGCACAATGGTAATTGCCGCCAAAGAAATGTTTTCATATGCATATATAAGAAAGCAAAACTGAAGGAAAAAAAAGTCCCAAGCAGAAACATCTTTTCTCCCATAACATCCTCATAGAAAAGCTCAAGAGGTGTGGCATGGACAAGTGGTCCGTGAGGAAAGTTGAAACCTGGCTTGACAACAGAGTTCAGAGTGTTGTGATCCACGGCACAGAATCAGTTTGGAGGCCTGTGGCCAGTGGTGTTCTCCAGAGATCAGTATTGGGTCCAATTTTCTTCAATATCTTTATCAATGATTTGGATGAGGGCATTGAATGTACCCTCAGCAAGTTCTCTTATGATACAAAACCAGGGTGGGATGCGGCTGACAGGCTGTTAGTCTGTGCTGCCATCCAATGAAATTTGGATAGGCTGGAGAACTGGATAGAGGCAAACCTCATGAAGTTCATTAAGGACAAATGCAGGGTCCTGTGCTTGGAGGTGCAGTACACATTAGGGGTTGCCCTACCGGAGAGCAGCTCCACAGAGAAAGACCTTGGAGTCCTAGTGGACAGCAAGTTCTCCATGGGAAAGGAATGTGTCTTGTGACCAAGAGGACCAATGGTATTCTGGGGTGCATCAAGAAAACTGTGTCCAGCAGGTCTAGGGAGGTTTTTCTCCCCCTCTGCTCAAGCCTAGTGAGGCCACACCTGGAGTATTGTGTCCAGTTTTGGGCTCCTCAATTCAATAGACACAGGGACCTGCTGGAGAGAGTCCAACGGAGAGCCGTGAGGATGATTAGGGCACTTGATCATCTCCCCTACGAAGAGACTGAGAGACCTGGGACTGTTTAGCCTTGAGAAGACTGAGAGGACTGATCAATGTCTATAAATATCTGTGCTGGTTTAGGGCTATGAGCTACCAGAGGACAGAAATTATATTTACTCCTTCTGGGGAGTAATTTTTTTTTTTTTAAAGTGCTGCACACTGATTGGGATTTTAAAGGTATATTCTATTTACAAGTACATATGTTCAGCAGGCTTTCAGGCAGAATGAATACATTCACAGACTAGGCCAAGCTTACCGCATCAAAACCTTCTAGAGTCCTCCACCCATCCAACCTCAGCAGGCCTGAGAACTGCCCTCCCCACCTCAGGACTACAAGGCCTCAGCAGGCCTCATGACGCATCTCAAAATTCTCTGCCAGCTAAAAGCCATCTCCCCCCCAAAAACAAACCATGAGGTAAGTAGGGACACAGGCTTCTTGAAGAGAGCAGGAATGGAGGGAGGAAAAGCAGGGAGGAGAAGAGAGAGTTGTCAGCTAGGCTCTGCTTTATCAATTGTGATACCAGAAAGCAGAACAGAATAACAGTGCTACAATATCCTAGGATGACCTGGTTGGTCCCTTGGGACTCTATCTCTTTTTGGAGGGCTTTGACTTTGTGGTCTTCTTAAAGGCACCTGGGCCCCGAAAACACCACATCTGATGGATGGGTGTCAAGTGGGTGGGGCCAGTCTTTTGAGGTCCCTTCCAGCCCCTGGTGTTATATGATTCTAATCTCTTTTCAGTGTTACACAGTAATAAGACAAGGAACATTGGACACAAACTTGAACATAAAAAGTTTCACCTCAACATGAGGAGAAAATTCTTTACAGTGAGAGTGATGAAGCACTGGATCAGGCTGCCCAGGGAGGTTGTGGAGTCTCCTTCTCTGGAGACTTTCAAAACCTGCCTGGATGCATTCCTGTGTGGACTACCCTAGGTGATTCTACCTTGGCAAGGTGACCTCTATATGTCCCTTCCAACTTCTAATAGTCTGTGATTCTGAAGTGCTGATGAAAGATCAAGAGAAGAGCCTGTTTGGTGAAGACTCTGATGTATCTTTCTATCCACCTGAAGGACTTTATCTGTCAGATATATGTGTGGGCTGTGTCTCACCTCTAGTGCTTGAAGACTGAGCTGTTGGCAGAGAAAATCTGCCAATCAAAGATGTACTGGGAATACCTGTAACTGACCCAAGAACTGCAGTGGGAGGCCAGAGACTCTTCTGCAACTTGATTATGAATAGAAATGGTCAATGTTTGACAGCTTTGCTACTCACTCTGCATTTTTCCATTGGGGGATTTTAACTGCCTGAACAAAATATCAGTTCTAACTGTGTTGTCTGTAGGCAGATTATTTTGACTGCAGTCTGATTAATTCTAAGCCTGTGATAATGTAAGGGGCTAACATATTTTCTCTTTGTTAGACACAAACTCATAATCCTCAAATATCCATTTTTAACGTCCATCTATTGCTAGATTTTACATTAACCTCTTCTGGCAGTCCTCCTGTCACTTGGCTGTGCAAACAGTAGAGCTATTCAGCAAATAGCCTTACTCATTCTGAATGAACCTATTTTCAGTGGAAGTTGCTGCTCAAAATTAGCAGGAAGATTGTGTCCCTCCTCAAATGATAATTTTCTGTCTGATCCTTTCAGAAGAATGGAGGTGTGAATGGCTGCCTATGTCTATTTGTGCGTATCTGAGCTATAATTGAAGTTCTAATTAATGGATTCTATGCTTTTATGGCTTCAAAACTGTATCTTCTGTTGAGCAGTGTAAAGGTCAAGAATGACACTTCAGCTCTTGTGCAAAAGTTTGGAGCAATGAGTAGCAGATACACATATGCACGTATATTTATATATGTACGTACATCTGATTATGCTTCTCTGTAAAGTCTTTTAAATTTATTTTTCCTTTTGAAATCATACATCCCTCATAGAAAGTAAGTCAACATTCAGCATTTTAACTTAAACATGACTTGACTGTCCTAGATTTGTAGACTACTTCATACTGGAAGAGTCTTACAGAAGTCATCATATTCAAAGCAAGGCCTACTCCAATATTACTTTGACATTAGAACAAGTTGTTCAGGGCCTTGTACAGTTGGGTTAGAGTGTCTCCAAAGATGGACATTCCACAGGTCCTCAAGACAACTGTTCCAGTATGGCTGCTTTGACACCAGACATTTTTCTTTCCCTAACATCTAAACAGAATTTCAGTTATTGCAACATGTGTGTTCCCTTAGTTAGTCTTACGGCACAGAGCCACCATTATTTGACCTAGAGAACCTCTAGGTAAATGTTCACTATACCATGCAGTAGCTTAATAACAGGATCCTCACACTGTTTAATTAAAGTGCTATCTCTGTCCCTTCTCCACCAACACAAGAGGATCTGTAAAAGATTTTTCATGGCCCCTATATGGTGAAACAACAATTTATTTCTCATCCTGTTCCTGGCGTTTAGGAAAATATGTGCCTCTTCTCTGAAAAAAAAAAAAAAAAANTATTGTGAGTCTGCTAAAAGTTATTGAGCAGTATAGGACTAGATATTGTTCCACTTCTTATTTAATCCATACATACTCTATAGCATTTACTTACTGCCCCAGCATCCAGTTCAAACAGAAAAACATTGCCTTCTCCCAACTAGTAACTGGAAAATTTCTTTTGGCTCAATGCGCTGGTTCCTCACCTCAAGGGATGTGTTGTCCTGCTAGTTGTTGTTGAAAGTTGTTGCTGTATTCTGTCCCAACAAGGAATGTGTTTCACTTTGGAGGAGCAGCCTGCCTCCTGCTATCTCACACTTGCAAGAATGATTCAGCTCTCAGAATTCTATGGATTCACCAGCGACAGCATTGAAATGGAGTCTGTTCCTCTGCTGCTCATATCCTTGCACCATCAAGAATTTGAAGTTAGCACCTGTGTCTTTGTTCCACTTGGAAGCTTAATGACAATCAAATCGATCCTTGTCCAACAGGATCCAACACAGAATTTCATAGCTGTATCTTGCACAAACTTCTTTCTAGGTGGATGCAAAGTGCAGCCCCATAGAGTGGAAACTGCAGGCAGTCTCATTTCTGTGACAGGCAAGGCTATATAAAAAGCTTCTTAGATTGAACACCTCTTCCCTGTCTCAGACAGGGATAAGACATCCCAACTGAAGAGGGACAGAAGTATTTCTGGATTTTTCTTTTTTCTGACATTTTTATTGAGTGTAATGCACCGTCAGATGGCACAAGCAATTATTTCAGGTAGAACATCACCAATGCCTGATCTTTCTAGTATACTCTGCCAGCATATAGTTAATAGAATGACCCGCTACATTTAAGTCTGTGTCTGCAGTTAAGTAAGTGTGAATTGAGTCACTGGATTAGTAGAAGTAAAAATAGAAGTTAAATCATAAAGTGAGCTAGGAAAGACCACACTTTGTGAGATTAAGAGAACTAGTAGTATGACAGAGAGGTGGAAGGTGCTTAGAATTTTTTTCATCAAAGGCTGAGAGTAGGGGTGATAGTAGGGAGGATAGTTCCATGCATAATCAAATAAATGTTATGGGTTAGGTCAAAATATGCTGATGTTATTCAAAATCATCCTGTTTCATGCCAGCATCAGACCCCCTCATTATAAGCTAGAGGAGAGTGAGCAAACTAAATTGATATTTTTCTTTTAAAAGACAGGTTAGTTTTATTTCTTT
Source organism: Psilopogon haemacephalus (assembly GCA_013396835.1). NCBI lineage: Eukaryota > Metazoa > Chordata > Aves > Piciformes > Megalaimidae > Psilopogon > Psilopogon haemacephalus. Next base: position 340,314 of record VWZI01017683.1, read on the forward strand.
AGACAAAGGAACTAAGTAAATCTCATTTGTCTGGACTTCTGCAAACATTTGATAGAGTACTGTATTGGAAATTACTGCTAAAGTGAAACAGGGTCAAGATTAATAAATGTAAAATGAGCCAGTAACTGACTATCAGGGAAATAATGATGAAGTTTCTAGGAAAGGGACAGTGGTGGACTTCCTCAGGCTCTAGTTTTGAATCTAATCTCTGTGAGTTAACATTATATAGACTGGAATCAGAATATCTTTGAAGGAGGAACTGGCTAACCTAAAAAATCTTGGAGTTTTTCCAACTGCCTTGAGACTGTTAATTTAAAAGGTCTGTTGTGGGACATGTGGACCTACTAACAGAACTTTGTGCTATAAACTCATACTCTGGAACTTAGCAGAGGTTTGTAAGTCTCAGTGCTGTACTGCTGGGGAAAAAGGCAGAGGTCATCACAGAACAAGGTAACGTATATCTTGTAGAGATAGGGAAGAGTTCCTGAGTGGACAGAGGGTTTGTGACTGCTTATCTAGAAAAGTCTGCTCAAACCTGCGTAGCTCTGGAAAGATGGATCAGCCTTGAGGAGCTACATTAGTGTGTTCAGGAGCCAGAGACACTATTTCAAACAAGGGACTAAAAAACCTGGGCTTGGTTAATCTTGCAGTGTGCAAATGGAAAGGGGAGATACTGTTGCTTTCTGCAGATAGATCAAGAGAATAGCTGGATAGAGATAGGGAAATCACTCATGTTAAAGGACAAAGGTTATAATAAGAAATGAGTGTCAACTGTTTAAGAGATACATTCAAGACATTAGAGGAAGGTTTCAAACTGTCAGAGGTATGAAGTACTGGAGCAAGTGGGGAAGTAGTAGTAATGGAGACAAATAGTGATCAATAGTCATGAGTTCTCTCATAGGAGAGAATTGTACTCTATGACCCTTTAGTGTCACAGAATTTAAATAAAAAATCACTAGCTGTAGCATTCAGTAAGGGCTGCCACAGTGAAATGGGTTTGCACGAGGGAAGAATATATAGGCAGCTTTACTCTACTATGGATACACATTTTGGCAATGAAGCAGCATCTGCTTAACGGTTCATAACACATAAATTCAGAATATAAATGTTGCTGCATGCATTAGAAATTGCTTAGGGAATTTTGGAAGAAAGCAAGAAATCTCTTACAGCATCCTTATGGGTACCTCTGGGTACCTCTTTTTTTTTCTTTCTTTTTCTTTTATTTTTTTTTTAATAAAGACGACAACAGAGGATTTAACTCATCTGCTCTAAAGTATTAAAAATAAAACTCTAGTTGTACTACTTAAGGCCTCTTATGTTGCTGAACTGTCATTTTCGTTCCATCAGAATTTAACAAAGGAACGTAGCCTACTATTAATCATGACCAGGCAGGAAAACACAATAACATTTTGCACCCTGAAGATGTGCTTCTTATGTATTTTTATGAACCATTATATTGCATCAAAGCAACACATGAAAGTTATTAAAAATTAATTATACTTCTTGAAGTTTTAAAGCTTCACATTTGAATTATTTACATTTTATTTTAGACCTGCAGGACATATGATTTGATTTAATTCCTAGAATTAAAAATAGGCTGAGCTCAAGTCCTCAACAATATCCGCCAGAGGAGATAATAACCCTTAGCAGATAGTGGCTGCTGTTTTCAGAGGAAATCTTTCATGGAAGTAAAGAAACGCCTGCGATGATTTCTGTAAAGTGCTAAGAAAAATCAACCCTGGGGAGAGATACTTCCAACCACTACACCACATTATACATCCCACACTGGATGGTGTTAATGGGTCAAGGGAGAAACATAAAAGTCCTGACTCTAATTCCTAAGTAGTCATATAGACTGTATCTAAGAACAACAGAAACTACACTGTGGGCTGAACCACTGGCTGACCTCCACTTCTAATTCAGTTCCCCATATCAGAAACTTCCCTGTGCAAATAAGCAAAATTCCAGTGTATTTATGACCTTTCTGTTTTTCTGTAGCTCCGTAAAAGAATATTTGGGCATCCTATGATAGAGGCACTGGTTGTAAAGTTAGTACCCTTCAATTATAGACTGCAGTGGCTGTGTTTAACTGTCCACATGTCTCCAATGTCCTGCAGTTTGCAGCACAGGGTTCAAATTCCTGAGATGCCAGTGACTCACTAGCTAATTACTATATCCCTGGGACTATTTATGCTTGCCCACTAAAACACGTGGTAGCAGAAGGAAATTGGAGTGCCCAGGCTGTTAAACCTGCAGAATGAGCACATTAGGTTGATGTCTTCCTGGGGACAAAAGTTTTTGGTTGGTGGTTTTTTTTTTTTTTTTTTTTTTTTTTTTTTTTTTTTTTTTTTTTNCCTGTGTTATGGGCATTTTGTCCTTTTTACAAACTTGGCAGTCTATAATGTCCCTCCCATGGTCTCTTTGGGAAGCTCCTGAGAGTCAAGTGGCAAATCCATGAATGGCTGCAGAGATTTGTAATGGATCACTGCCTTCTGAAAGTAAAAGCACAGACACCATGGTCACCAGCAGGGACTGCACATATACAGTGATGGTGAAGCTGGCTATTCACATGGACACCAGCTACTCTCCTTCCTATCCTGAGTGTTGCCCCCATATAGGTAGGACTGGATGTAGCTATGATATTTATGGAAGATAAGACAGAAGGATGAATCTTAACTGTGCAATGGCACAGTCACTTTGCTGTTACGTTTTGCAGTGACCTGTCACTAAGTGAAGATAATGAGGTTCCTTCTCCCTACACTTGCTCTAGGAAGTCCCCTTTATAAAATCTCATAAAGAATATTTAGTACTGCCTTGAGTGCTGTGTTCTCTGTTCTCTAAGGATTTGGAGAGCCAAATTCAAGATGAAGTTCCTGAGATACATGCATCTGGCTATACATGCTGTGTCTCCATGGGAAATAAATAAGGGAAATTAACAGCTGACCTGTATTGGTAGTCCCAAGAATAATTTCAGTCTCTTTTTAGCTGAAGACAATGATTTGACTTCTGTTATAGGGTGGATTTGCCCTCTGGGTTGGTAGGTGAGATATCTTCAGAGCAAGTGACCTTACAATTCTCTTTTAGCTTTGCTTTCTAGCTGTGTATGTACTGTGCAGTAGTTAATCTCAGCATTATAGCCTATATCATTGTGCTTAGAAGTTCTTTAAAGTTTTTCAGAGGTTGTCAGACTTTTCACCAATGTCCATGGACATTTTATTATCCAGTAACTCAAAGAAAACTGGGTCAAGCAGTCATCTTTGACTTCTAAGTGTAGCCACTGCAGTTCTGTGGGCTCAGTGTGCCTGTGGCATACCCAGTGCCAAGATTCCTGTTATCCAGCATGGGGACCTGTGGTGATTTCATTTGGGCTTATGCACCAAGGAATTTCCCTTCTAGGAAAACTAAGGGATCAGGAGGTGAAAGTGTACAGTCACCCTAGCAGGGAGTGGGTTGCCACCAAAGTGTGCGTTACAAGCCTGGAGGATGCATAACTGCTTTATCAACAGCAGAACATGGTTGAGAAGTTCCTTGATTTGAAATCTCATGTTTTAAATGAATCTTTTCCCTACTGTGGTCAAAGATGTAGCTATTACCAAATATCCTGGATCTCATTGAACTTTGGACACTGTGAATGACCTGAGTAGTGATAGGCATCACATCTTTGATGGAACTGGTAGCCTGGCTGAGCTGCTCATTAACAGCATGCAACATGGAGAGTAAATGCTGAAATTACTTTAGAGCCTGATACTACAGATAAATGGCAACAGCTGAGTGGTACCTGTGAAAGACAATCCCTGGGTTAAATCCAGCAGTGACAGATTTTGACTCTTGCATTCACATAGAAGACTTTAGAAGAGTTAACCGTGCACAGGACTGTGCACATGAAAATTTGAGATCTGCCTGCATATTAAAAAATATAAAAAATATACTTATCTCAAAAGATTTTTTGTTGGTTTTGTTATGGTTTGTTTTTTATGATAATATTTGCTTTCTCCGAGAAGTTAAACAAGCCAGGATTTTTTTTTCTCATTCCAATGCATTTGAGATTTATTAAAAGGAAATAAATTCAATATTTTACTATATATAGCCCAAGAAGCAACCAGAGCTGTGGCTTTAAAAAAACTAATAAATTGGCTAACCGTGAGGCATTACCAGATATTTCTTGGTCCAAATATTTTAGATTAATTCTACTTCAAAAAGAGATTGATGAAAAGGAGGCATCTGGGGGGAAAAATCCAGTAGATTATTTGTCAATGCAAGCTTTTTTGACCATTCTCACACATTGTATATTAAGTCTCCATAAACTACACATGACCCTTGGGGTTAAATCTGTTTAGTTGAGTGATCTCTGATGACAGCTGTGGCCAGGTTTTGGTGTATCTCTAGGCCTGATCTATGTTGTACTGATCATCTAGCATAGAGCAAACATCACAGTCTCTTAGGGAGCAGGCCCTATCTGTTTCCATACAAGGTCTTGCTCACAGCACCTAAAAATAATGAGAATATTTTTATTTTAATTAATAATATCTTAATGCATGTTTGCCTATAGGCCAGATGGTAGCATTACAAGGACCATTTAGGCATTTATGTCTCAGTAAGGTGTTTTTCCTCACATACATTTTCTTGTCCTAAAAGTAATACTAGCCTCTTGTACAAGCAAGAAGTAATAATTCTTGCTGGCTGTATTCAATTCATTAGTCCTAACACTGGTCTTATACACACTCAGCCACTGTCATTTTTTTTCAGATTTATGCCACAGATTATCCTTGGGTGATACCAGCAAAGTCTTCATACTCAAAGATATGTAGAGCTCACTCCCCACTGCTATCCCAAGTGATGAGTTTGCAATTATGCCATTTTATGGCTTTCTAGAGGAACACAGAGCACCTTAGGGCCTGAGGAACTCAAAAGATAACTTCAAAACAGAGGAACTAATTAAAATCAGAACCTAAGACAAATAGTCCTGGTTAAGTTCAGCTGGTGCAAGCCTACATGGCATACAAGGAGATCAAAGGAATAATGAACCTCTGTTTAATCTTGTAAATCACTGGAGCAGGAAAGGTGCTGAAAAAGGGCCCATGGCACTAAGCCAAATGTTCATCACTGTGAAAATGGAGAATGACTTCAACACAGAAAAGCCCTCCGTAATGAGGCAAAAAGATCAATGTCAAAACTAGCTTTTAGTGTCATTCAATATGCCACTTGCAACTGTCCAAAACCTGAGAGGCTAACAGGTAGAAGTGAACAGATGTAGATGTACAGAACAATGCATCACATCAAATGATACATTATGAACATGAGATCAAGTGTTGAAAGGTGCTACCTCAGAGCCAGCCACTGTAGACATGTATTTATTTCCTGTTTTACAACAGGCTGGGTGTTAAATTACAAGAAGCCTTTACATTAGGTGGGATGGTTATAACCTTGTATCCATTTATTTGCTTGTGGTTTTGACCCCCTTCTCTCTCTTTCTCTCTTCCTGTCTCTTTGGATTAATTTTCTTACTGTTTTGTATCTCCTTTATCTTTCTTGAAGTGTTATCTTTCCCATGTAAGATTGCTAAGTGCTGTATCTGTCCCTCTGTTTTAGATTTAAGTCTTAGGCTGATATTTCTGAAACAGACTGGTCTATAGTTCAACTTGATAACCATCTCCTCACCTGCATCAATGCTTCCTGTTCTTTTTTAGGTGTAAATGTGTGATATCCCTCCTGCTTTTGGTTATCCCAAATGTGAATTCATGCTTGACCTGAGATCAAGCTGATTTTGTGATCTGCTTGGGGTTTTTGTGGTGCTATTTTGCAGGCATCAGAAAAAAAAATAGAAATTATGTCTCCTGAATACTGTTATGCAGAGGAAGCAAACTAGATCAGTACACCAACAACCTGGATGGTGGCATCATGTGTTTGAGGTAAATTGAGTTTATCGTCTTTCTAAAACTGAGACCATCCAAATGGTCCTCTAATCCACCTTATGTAGTATCACCTAGAATGTATCAGGTTTGCTGGAAGATACCTTCTTTATGCTGGTCTAAGAGCTGCTACATGTGTTTTAACAAAGCTTAAGCTCTTATCTGCTCTCCTTACTGAAGTTAAGTGGATCGGGTGAGAAGGAAGTCACACCAGCATGAAGTCCTGCTTAAATCCGAACTTTAATACCTGTGGAAAGAAAGGACAACTGTTTAGTAGTGAGAACCTCATGAAAATACTCCCGAGGCTCTTTAATCTAGAGACTTTGGGAAATTTTATAATTTAAAAATTCCCTTGCAAGCTGCTTGTGAAATATAGCAAAGCAATTTTTTTTAAAATGTCTTGTGAAATCCCTTTACTCACCACACTACTCCATGCATCTGGGCAGCCAGTAAATCTCTCTGGTTTGTTTCTCCAGAGGTGCTGTCCTTAAAGCACTGGCTCTGGGGAGCCTGTTTCAGTGGTCTGTAACCATTACAGTAAAGAAGTTCCCTCTTGTGTTGAGCTGGAACCTTCTGTGCTGCAGCTTATATTCATTGCTACTTGTCCTATCACAGAGGGCAAGTGAGAAGAGCCTGTTTCCCCCCTGCTGAAATCCAGCACTCAGATATTTATATACACTTATTAAATCCCCTTTCAGTCTTTTCTTCTCCAGACTAAAAAGCCCCAGCTCCCTAAACCTCTCCACATAAGGCACTATTTAACTTTTCTGTTATTTTTCAAGTATGTATTAGCAGAGAAAGTAACTAAGGTAACAAAAATGAGATCTCTTTATAGGGGTAATAACCCTTGCAACCATAGTGGAGGAATTGAAAGAGATGCTCAGGATCTAGTGAGCATATACAGTTCTTCCTTTTGAGCACAGGCAATCCAGAAAAGCTTAACTCTGAAGACTGCAGAAATGTTAGGCAAGAAAATGGAGAAGATCATGTGTTTGCCGAAAGGTTCTCAAGTGATACTATTCTTCCTAGGAATTTATACACTACTCTAGTCTACCATAAAGTTTATTGCCATTGACCTCCCTCCGGTAAAAGCAACATATGCTATTTTATCACAGGCAATACAGATCACTATTTCAGACATCTCAGAGAGACTGTAGTGGATGGCAACCACCCTCACCTTGGCTATTGGTGATACTCTATCAATACATGGAAAAGGCTAATAGTTCAACTGAGAGCTTAAGCAAGAACATGGAACATTTCCTGTAAAAGCTTTTGTTGTTTGTTTTATATTAGTACTTGTGGCTATTAATCCTCCTTAACAAATATATTCCACATGCATCACTTGAGGCTCTGATGTCCAGTGCCTTTCCTGATTCCTTTCTCTTCTGCTCTCAAATTTACCTTCAGGCTGTGGTCTCACCAGAAGCTTTCACTATTAGAAATAGCCCAGTGATCCCCCCTGTGGAACACAGAGCAGAGAGTTTTCTTCAGGTTAAAGAAGTTAATGTCTTTAATGTCCTACTTTGGGAAAACTTTCAGAATGTGCTCCCCCTGACTATTTAAACTTTCCTTTGTTGTGCTAGTTTTATGGGTTTGGCTCCTGTTTTAATTTGTGAGAAAGGGTGCCACCCATTAGCTGCCACCATGTTGTCCATATCAGATCCATATCAGATTCTTAATGGAGCCAGGCAGAAATCCAGTTCCTACTCAGGGCAACCAACCATGGCCTCTTTAGTCTGGTCTTGAAATAATTATTTTGAAACAAAGGTCATAGGATTTCGGACAAGTACAGAGCTGTTTGATCATCCTGTGTCCACACTTCAGGGTGTGATTAAGTGATGAGTGGACATCTTTCCTGTAAAAGAGAATCTGGTTGCATATTACAGTTAGATGATGCTAGAACTGTCCAGTGCCAAGTTTTGCCATGTAACAGGCAGGTTCAACTGTGTTTTCTGATTCTGGGAAAATAGGCTGCTTCCTGTAAGGGAGTTATTACTTGCAAGTAAAGGGACATTCGGCAGATTTGATCAGCAGAGCAGTGCATAAGAAATTGCTTTTCAAGCCAAGTATGCTGTTAGGAATTTGAGCTTTTCTTTCAGGTCAGCATTTTAATTTTAATATTAATGGACTAGGGTACACTGCTTTTTAGGAGATGCAGTCATGTTAGAGGGTTTCGGTGGCCTCATATTGTTGTAGTAGCTATAATGAGGCTTATGATCAAAGACTGTTATTCATCTTATTAATTGCCATATTTATAGCATTACTGATTAAATAGTTTATAAGTCAACTGGGAAATTACACCTGCCTGGTACACCAAAAACCACCTTTTGAATCAAAGCAGCTGAGAACAGGAAAGTCCCACCCTTTCAGGCTGTGCTTGATCATGATGCAATAGGTAACAGTAGCTTTATCCTTTCTAATTTAGGCAGGTATGTTATTTTCCATTTCATTTATGGAGCAATTGGTGTGGGATCTGATTTTCCCTGTCCCCAACAAAGTGGTATCTCCTTGGTAGTGAAAAACCCCAGTGGAGCCCATATTTCCACTGTTACTTCATCCCAGTAAAGTTGTATGACAGACACAAAACGGCCAGTGAGACCCTTGAGGAAAGATCTAAACAAGTCATTTCTCCTGCACTGTTAGCAGCCATACACTGTCAGGTGAAAAAACCCTGTTCAAGTGTTGGGGAAATGATTACAGCGTGGTGTATTTTTCATGTTAAAATTGTGGTTCAAGATTAAATTAAAGGCATCATGCTGTCTGCCTCATAATCTCTACTCCAGCCCTAAAATCATCAAATAATCATAATGTAAACTGTTCCCAGGCACATAAAGTAGGCAAAATAACAACAGTAATAGTAAAATACTCTATACATTTCTTCTTGTTCTTCAGCTGAAATAATCTTAGAGGTTACTTTAAAGCAGAAATTTGGAAGTTTCCCAAAATGTCTTCTTTCCAGGCCCACCTGAGCAATCTGCCTTCACTAATTTCTCAGCTCAAATGACAGTATTGTATGTTTGTTTATTTCTCCTCTCACTTTGAAATGAAAGGGTATCTGTTTAAATGAAAGGGTATCTGGTCACTCTTGTGGTGAATGACCAGAATTGCAAATTTAAGATATTGCTAGTCTAAATTTTAAAATCATCAGTCTTTATTCAATCCTGATGCCAAATGAGACAATGTAAATATGAGTTATTTGTGATTTGTTAACATTTTTTCCCTTTTACTTAAGTCATTGTACAAAATGGAGAGCATTCCTTGTGATTAGAATGTCTCACCCAACTTCATCAGTCTGAAAACTGTGGTTTGTATAAGCTCCCTTTTTTTCTGAGTGGAAGGAGATATGTAGTGCCAAATTTAGCCTCTCTTTAGATAGGTTTGAGCCATATGTGATGAGTTGTTTTCTGTATTTCTTCACTGACCCACAGGGGAACTGATGCATACATCAGTTGCCTTCTTTTCAGGCAGCTAAAATGAGGTGAGATGCTCATCCTCAGTAGAGTTCTTCATTGTTCAGTGTATAGCATGATGCCACATTTTCTGTAATGATACTGAAATTCTTCAGCAACCAGAGTGGCAATCACCTAAATGGGCTTTGTTTGGCAATAGAGCATCAAAAAGTGAAGGTTAAATGACTAGCTATAGACCCGGGTGAGCCTGAGTATTTTAAGCTTTCTCAATGTCAGTGGAGAGAAATACTTGCTTTTGGCATCTCCTTTAGTATGAGATTAATCTTTCCCTAGAAGTGTCTGGTTTTGACTCTCTGTGCCAAACTGAAATCTCTGTTCCTATACTGTCTAGAGAGCTGACCTTTAGCCAGATTAACTCAATGTGAAGTGCTCTGTGAACATGAATTATTTTGTTTCATAGTTCCCTTTAAGGAAAGTGGGGGCAATATCTGAATTTGACACAGAGCAAATAAGTAGTGTGATTAAAATGAAATAATTTGCTCATTTTGAGTGTGGACTCTGACACATCCAGGGCTTAACTTTCTCATGGACTTAGAATGGCATTTTAGAAAGAACAATCTTCATCCACTCTTTAATCAAAAATAGATCAAGACATTTGCAGTTTGCCAATTCATGGCCCAAATAAGAAAAATCCTATTATGAGTTACCTGTGTGCTTTTCCAATCCTGAATGCAAATGAGATAGTCTAAATTGTAAGTGTGACTTATTTTCATTACAGCAAGTTCTGCATGCAAAGTAGTTTTCATAACCTTGTATGTATTTCATGGTGTTATTTAGGCTAGGCTTTCTACTCTGCATGTTGATAGGAAATATAGGAAACTTTAGGAAGGGAAAAAAGAGGTTGATTAAATCTGACTCTTTAGTTTGTTTCCATTGGAGACACATACTACTATGCACACCTTCACAGTTGCCTATGACATGAATGCTAGCTTGAATTGTCAGAGAAAGATGAGAGCAGGTCTGGGTCTGAGCGAATGATGGGTAAACTTAGCAAGAAGTTCTTGTCATTAATTCTTGCCCTTGAGTATTTTGAGCAATGGACCTTTACAGTACTCCACACCTTGAGGAGAACTCTGGTGACCTGATATTGCAACATCACTTGGGCAGCATTTCGGCCTTCACCATTCACAGCTCAGCTCATGTAAATTGTTAACAATTTCCCCTCCCAATCAGTGCAGTTTCTTATTGCTGGCAATTCTCTTCTGCCTTCCTTACATTTCTGTGGCTGGTGTAGGTCAGGGATGTGTACTGCTTGGTGAAATGAGTTATGAGAGGGCTTCTACTGACATGTCATACTGGTTTATATGTGATGGCCAGGAGTGAACTCTCATATTCTGGTAAAATCTATTTGCTAAGATTTATAGCTGCAATTGTGGCTGATAATAGTATGTCAGAAGAGGGTATTACTAGAGTTGTTGCAAAGGTGATTATGCAGTGGGGTCATGCACCCCTGAAGCATCTTTACTGCCTCATTTGCCCACCCAAGTATCCAGTAATAGCAGAAAGTAGAGTGCACAGGAGAGAAAAGCTGTTGATAGCCAAGAAAGTTAGTGTAATGCAAAAGGCCTCAACTTGGCACCAGATGACCATTTCTGTCTTTGCAAAAAATTAAGATTATATTTCCTCAGAAAAAAAAAAAGAAGCTATTACTTCAGAAATAGCTTCATAATGGAAGCTTTTTGTTCTGTTTGCTATCTGCTGTCACATTTTGATTTACCTTGAGACAGGCCCACGCAGGTATTTTACAGCTATTTATGCATATAAATTTGAAGAATAACGTAACTAGGTGGGTGCATTTTCCTGTTGCAGCTGTTTTCAAATCATACAATGACTTTCAGACTGAAAGATTCATGAGGAAACTAAGAAACCAAAGAATCCTAGGGTCTAATTCCATCAAATAGAAGTGTTTGTCCTACAAAAGTTTCAGGAGCTCAGTAACTGAGTGAAGTTAAAAGCACCCATATGGTTCAAAATCTATTTATCAAATTAAGCTGTTCTAATATCACTGGGTTTGTGTGTTGGAATGACACACAGAGGCACTAGTATCTGTAATTGTGCTTGTGTGAGAGGCACACAAGATTGGAATAGCCCAAATAAAACACAGATTCTCTGCTCAGTCAATCACAACTTGCCTTTTGCAGTATCTTTGCCTCTAAGTCCAGAATGTGTTAGGTTCTGGGAGAGGCTTTTAGTCATATCACTACTAAAATGACACAAAAGTGTATGCAGTTGAATGTCTTAGACAAGTGATTCTCAATAAAGACAGGGACCTATGAGAGTGAGTCCAGAGAAGGCCACAAAAATTATCATAGGGTTGGAACAACTTTCTTGTGATGAAAGCCTGAGGCACTTGAGGGCGTTCAGCCTGGAGAAGAGGAGGCATCAGGAAGACCTTATTGTAACCTTTCAATATATAAAAGGGGCTTGCAAGAAAGATAGAGTGAGACTTTTTGTCATGGTCTGTAGTGACAGAATAAGGGGCAACAGTTTTAAACTGAAATTTTGAGATGGTGGGGAGGGGGAAGTATGAGGGTAGTGAGAGACTGGAACATGTTGCCCATAGAAACTGTTGAAAGTCAGGTTGAATGGGGCTTTGAGCAACCTCGTATAATAAAAGATATCCCTGCCTGTGTGAGGAAAATTGGACTAGATCACTGAAAGTTCCTTCCAACCCAAACCACTCCATGATTCTAAGGCTCTATATAAGTGCTTCAGTCTGCACCTGTGTATTTTTCTTCATAGAGATTAAGTAATTATAATACACTTTCAGGGCCATGCAAACAACAACTGTTGATTTATGGAAAACCCTGCTCTAATTTCTACAGGGCTTTTAATGACTGAATTTAGGTTTGGCTTTCCATTTTTTTTAACTATGAAGATTAGACCATGTCATAATTTTTTTTCTGTTTGGTTTTTTTTTTTTTTTTTTCCCAGCAAGAGCAAGGTTGATATGGGCTTATTTGTGGGCTAAGATAACTACCTGAGTACTGTTGGAGACATGTCCCCCTTCTTGATCAGTGTTTCAGATTGACATTTCTTTCATGTACAGGATTTGATCTGATGGATTCGTTCAGTGTGAAAAAGATTTTTGGAATGAAAGAAAATGGAATTCAGAGCGCCTATGTACGACTTGGTAGCTTCCCTGTTGTTCAGAAAACTGAGTGAGTACATTGTATTTTCACTGTATTTTCATGTGCGTCTCTGTTTTACATTATTTGATTCCTCCAGGTTAACCTTGTAGTAATCTGGTGCCTACATATACATTCCCATTTTGATCAGCTTTCTTAGTTCTACAGGCACAGAATTTATACAACGTAGTTGGCAGCCTCCACACCACCTACATGCTGTATCCTGGGATGTTTTCTATGTGTGTCATTAGTTGTGAAGAGCAGCATCAAGAAATTCACAGGAGAACGTAGGGCTTTATAAACAGCTTGTAAAGGGAATTTTTGGTAGCAGTTCCATTGAGATATGTATTTGCTAATCACAAGAGAGAGACAAGTTCCTAGTAAATGTTGTTATCACTTAGCTAATACTGACTTTGGCCTCATTAAAGAATGAACAATTCTTAATCCTGCATCAACATAGATTCAGTTCTTGCAGCCTTTTATGACCTGGTGATGCCAGTTGTTTTGTAGTCTGTCAGAACACTTTCCTTTCAGGTTGTCACTTGAGTTCTGCTAACATTAGCTTTCAAAAGAGTGAGTGCATAATTTCATGGAGTAACCATGAGCCATAGATTCAACTGTCATCATTAACACTTTTCCAGTAAATTTCTCTGTGTTGGTTTAAACTTCAGCTTAAAAAAATCAATAGCAAGTCTTTTCCTTCTTATGGATGAGGGATTTCTTTTATTATTATTATTTATTTTGCTTTACCCCTTCTACTCATCTCACTGCATCTTTGAGATTGTCCCCAGATTTATTTACCTGATTTCACGTAACTTTTTTTTTTTTTTTCTGTCTTGGAGCCAACCTGTATTGATTTGCCCTTTCTTCCTCTCTCTCCTTCTTTGTATAAACACACAATCTTTTTTAAAAAAACAAACAAAAAAACATACTGCAGGGAAAACTGCTTGTTCTGAAGTCCACAAATGATGTCAAGTCTCAGAGTAAAAGAATTCATGATCTGGAAGAAGGCCAGCTAACTAAAGACAGCTAGGGCTTGATAACTAGTATGTATATAACAAATGTGTGTGTGTGTGTGTTTGTGTGTGTGCAGGGGTATAAACTTATTTTGTTTGGCTCACAGCCGTCTCTTGGCAGAGTCCCTGATGCAGCTTGTAACAGCCAGCAGTAGCATGCTTTATCACTGTAAGACATTACCACCAAACTACACAGAAATGTTCACACTTAAGAAATTGTTTAAATGATGATCTACTGGATCTGAGCTCTGGGTAATACTGTGATAAATTGGACTAGGGCAGTCTTTGGGTGTATGAACAAGAACTGTGAAGTATGAGCTGTCTTCATATCAAGCAACTCAGCCTCTACTGGTGGGATGCTATACCAGTTCTGGTTTCTGTAGTTTAGTAGATAGAAATGGAATGAATGAAAATGTAAAACACTATGAAGTAAATCTAATAGTAAGAAAGTCAAGTGCAGTGTAATCAGGTAAAATGAAGAAACTGTTAACAACTGAAGTGATCTCTCTCCATAAGAATCTCTTGGAAACCTGAGTTTTGGTGGAAGTGGTAGACTGAAAGTCAGTGGATATCTGTTAACAACTAAAAGCACAGATTATAGAGATTCCATTTGCATTCTTTTTTTTTTTTTTTTTTTTTTTTTTTTCCCCCTTTTTTAATGAATTCCCTTTCANTTTTTTCCAGATTAAAGAATGAAGGACTTTGTTGTTGTTTCTGACATTGTTTTCCCAGAAACACTTGAGGGAGTGAAGGCAGAACAACTAGCTCTAATGACTTTCTGTCTGCTCAGGTTGAACCCATTTATGTGTTGTTGTTGGTGGTGTTTTTTTCAATAAATAAAATATTTTATGGTTCAGGACAATTAGAAGCCAAACATTCATAATTAGGAGACTGAAATTGTTGGAACTAGATGATCTTTGAGGTCACTTCCAACCTAAACCATTCTGTGATTCTATGAAATGAATAAGCTTCCTGTTTAATGGTTAACTGAAATACGAAGTTAAAGAAGGACTTCTGTATTTTCAGCCTTTTGCATTTTAAATTCCATACTCCTGTGGGTGGAAATGAACTCAAGTGGATATAACTCCATGGAAATTGCCTGCATATTTGGTTCATTTTAGTCTTTGGATATCAGGAAAATGAAAACTTTTAAAACGGCATAAAACTGATAACTGGAATAATAGACAGAACAAAAACATCTGTCCTGTCTTGTAGATAACCTCAAGCAATGTTTAGCCATTGGTAGCAACATTTCATAATTAGATAAAAAAATCATTAACTGGTAATGTATGTAATTCACTTTATTATCTGCTTAAAGGATTTTTATCCTTTTGTTTAAGCACTTGTATTTGTACAAGCTGTCTGGGAAATGTGCCTATTCATCTTCCATTCTGAAGCCTACAACTATTAACTTTCTTTCTCTTTGTGGTGAGGTGCCTTGTGATCGTTCTGTAAGGAAGCAGACACCACAGCTGGAAACCTGGCCACAGCCAATGTGCTGGTCATTGAGGGGCTTACAGGTCTCTCCATCTGTCTAAGAGCTGGTGCATACATCTCACTGTTTTTCTACCAGTCCTACTGTTTGCTTATGGTTCCTTAGTGGTTCCTGGCTGAAGCTGTGCCCCAGATTTCTGGTATTGCATACTCAGGTTTGTTTCTCATTACTGTTGTCTTGGCTAATGCCAAGCTTTTGGTTCAGCATCCTGTTCTGTCCTCCATGTATTTCATCTTGTTCTGTCCTCCATCTGTTTCTCCTAGTCCTGACTGCAGAGCCTTCCTCCTGGCAATGTCCAACCCTCAATTTTGCTCTTGCCTGGTCTATTTCTAGCCTGGCTTGGTTCTTATCTTGGCTGCTGCCTCACAGAACTTCCTACTACCTATTACAGCTTCTATTGATGCTCGTTTTGCTTTTTATATTGGTTCGTTGTTGTCTTCCCCAGTTTATGAGTCTTAGCTTGAGTTGTTTGTCTGAGGACTCTGTCTCTTCACATCAGCTTTGACTTCAGTTACCTACTTTAGGTTTCTCTGTGAGCACTTGTTTTTCTTCACAGAGAAGCACAGAGAAGAAAATTCTTCACAAAGCCACCAAAACTTCCTGCACTAAATGCGAAACCTGTTGAATGCTTTCTTTTTCCTTGTTTCTTTTCAAATATATATATTTCATATGAGAAACAGCAGGGATAACTAAAATTCTTCAGCCTGGGGGAGAGAACACTTATGGGCAGCTTTTAAGGAGGTTGACCAAGATGAGCTTTGAGGGTCCTTTCCAACCCAATGCAATCTGTGAATCCAAGTTTGTGAAATGAAATGGCTTTCTGAAACCTTGTTTTGCAGACCTCAGTGAGTTACGTTTTGTATTAACAGTTTTTAGCTGTTGCAGAAGTGGTCTAATACACTAATTATGCTTTTCCTCACCAGAAATCCTATTAATAGTTGTTGCATTCAGTGTCTGAAATGACAATTGATAATCTTATTTTGCTCCATTGTGTTATTATTAGAGATGTAGGATCTCATGCTGTTTGTCACAGATGTAGGTCTTACACCGAACAAAAGCATGTAAGAAGGAGGCTGGATGTTGAAAATGGGCAATGGTCAAAGGAGTTTGCTGCCTGGATATTATCATTTGTTCTTTGTGGAAGTTGTGATTCACCTGACCTTGTAGCTGGGTTAATTAACTCCTAGACTAACCTGCAACACTGGGGGATCCTTTTGTCCTGGAGTTTTATAAAGGCCTCTTCTGCAATTTATCCTGTTGTCAGAATTATAGACTAAAGAGCTGGCAGAGTGCTCCCTGTAGGAACCAGGCATCCAGCAAAGCTCCATAATATGGATCATCAGTTCAATTCAGCCTTGGGTGAAAGAAGCAAATAAAACATTTCCGAGGACAGCAATTCCTGCCCTTGGATTCCTAAGTAAAGATAAACTTCTAGATGGAATCACTTTTTAGTGGGGAAATAAATGAAAACTCATAAATTAAGATTTTGTTATTCATGCAGCAATGCATCTCTAAAAGATACAGGGACCAAGGACTTCAGAAACATTTTTTATTATATCTTCAGAGCAGTGAGAGTGTCTATAGATTTGCTTTTGGCACAAAGCCTTTCTCTGTCAGGAACTTGCAGCAGCTCCTTTGACACCTTTAAAAATCCGTTGAGGGTGATAAGTAGTAGCTCATTCTAGCTCTCTATCAGTTTGAATGTACCTGATGGATAATTTATCACCCTCTGTGTGATGAGATGTGGTCAGACTCACAAGTATATGTGGTCAGGTACCTGATCCCAGTGACTTCTGTGGGCCTTAAGCATCTGAAAACCCTTTCTGAATTTAAGCTCACATGGCTTAAAAGTGGCCATGGCACAGAGTTTACAGCTCTGATGTGTCTAGAAACGCTGTCTTAGCATAGAGGCCAGAAGTTGGCTCTTCCAGATTTGATTGTAGTTTGACAGGCTCAAGACTCAACATAGTATCTCGAGGGATTAATTTCTGATCCCTTCCTGCTCAGGAAAGCAGTCATGCCACAGTTACAGCCACTATGTATAATTCTTACTTGGAACCAAAGACACCAGTATATACAGAGCTGGAAAAGTGTTAGGCAAAGGCATCACTGAACATGTGTCCTGCTGCCACTGATGTAATGGTAGCAAACGCTACAGAACTGTAACTGCTACATTGTGATACCACTGGGTTAAATGAGAAACCATTTCTCTGCTATTTTTTTGTTTAGTAGGAGGTTTGTGTTGGTGATGGGCTGTAGCTAGGTTGTCTGTGCCCAGAATGTCAGTCAGAATCTTATAGGGCAGAACAGAGAAAGAACTCATTAAACCCAGTTTTGGCAGTGATGGTAAGTGAGTGAAGGTAAATACACTGGGCATGTATGTTGAAATGATAGAGGTTTGAGAAGCTGAGCCACAGAGAAATGCCCCACTGGCAGCACTCTCATGTAGAAGCATTCATGGGTTTTGTTCAAGAGGATGGAGCAGTAAGCAAGGCCTTTCAGCTATCAGCATTGTCACCTTGCTGAAGTTTCTTGAAGGGGTGGAGGAAAACAACCCAAGGTGTAAGTGATGGTAAAAGCAGAGACACAGCTCTTCTTCTTTGACAAACTTGGACACAATAAGAGTACAAAACCGTTTTGGCAGGAAATTTGCACTGAGACATGTCAATGGTGAAGGAGACGTGGCAGGGTGCCTTTTTGGGAGGGCTGATGTGGCTGACATGACTCTTTTTTGCCAAACATCCTGTAGACTTTCTCAGTGGCTTTCAGTGCCCTAGTCATGCCAATTGTACTCTCCATAGCAACTCTGCCACAAGAATGACAACTTCTTGTTTTGTCAGGAAAGAGTGTTTGACTACTCTGTGTGCCATAAGAGATGGGTGCTGGAGTTAGGTAGGGTGGTCAGTAACCAGGGTGATCCAGTTCTTGAATAGCTAGTACCAAGAAGTGAGACAGCCTTGTCTGCTCTTCTAAGAGAAGGATGAAGTAAAGAAGTAAGTAGAAGCCTAATTATTGGAAGACTTCAGAGGATTCTTTTGTCCTCAGTGGGAAGATCAGCTTATAATGGTGCATAGCCTTCATTGTCATTTTATACAGCAAAGGTAATGGATGAAATCACAGAGAATTTTTAGCTTGGCTAAAAAGATAGGAAATTCAAAGCATATATGAAAATTCGGCTGAATATTTTGGCATTAGGAAACACTGACTTTCAACCTTTGCTGTAATAGCAAAAAAAAAAAACCCACAAAAAAACAACAACAAAAAAAAAATTTGGAAATGTTGAAGAATTTTTTTTGTTTAGACACCATTAAAGGACTCTAGTTTTGTGTGCCTTTGTGTCAGTTTCTGCATAGTAATGGACTATGTCAAGTATTCCTTAAGAGAATCTGTCTTCATTATTTTGTTCTTCATTAATTACTGCTGACGTAGTTTGTTTTCTAATGGGTGCTTATGCCTGACTGCTCAGATGCTCGGAAGCAAAGACATGATATTTAGGAAAAGTCTGTTTAGGAATGATCAGAGGAACAGACTGGTTTGGGCATGGGGAACAATGAATTTAACTAGGACTCTTGAGCTGGCAAAAAGAAAGATGCCTTGGAGGCCTTATCAACAAAGTTTGCAAAACCATGAGTGGCATTAAAAAAAAAAAAAAAAAAGATTCATTGTGTTGTCCCTTATAAGAACAGAGCTAGGTCTTAAACAAGAGAAGACTCAGTAGACAGTGAATAGTAGAGCCTTGTGATTCCTTGACAAAGGATGTTCTGAATGCAGTAAATTTACTTGAGGTAAAGAAAAGACTGGAGTAGTCCATACAAGATAAGCGCATTTAAAATTATTAATATAAAAATTGAAGATGTATCTGAATTTGACCCCTGGATTCCAAAAATCTGGAGGTAGGATCTGTGTTCTGTTTGTTGCTCTTAGACATGCAGCAATGGCAGGTGACAAAAAATATGATGCTGCTGGTTTAGTTATACCCTCTGTTCAGCATTGCTTGCTTGTCTTGTGGTATGTTCTTATGTTGAGGCTGAGTCAAACAGCGCTGGTTTTAGTTGCTTCAGACTCATGCATGGATCTTGGTGTCACTCAGTATATTTATGCTACTGTGTTTGCACTCTTTGATTTGAGAATATTCTGTTCTTCCAGGCCATCAGCCAAGGAACGTCTTCATGGAAGGACAGGCATGAGAAGCAGTGCCTGTTTGGGGGACAAATATTACAATATTTATTGATGCAACCTGGTACATTTATAGAGGATTTTATGTGTGCCCGACTATTCTCAGATGTCACAGGTCTTCAGTGCATCTGGAGAAGAACCAAATTATTTACAGATTGCATGAAATGAAGCATTAAGTGAAAAATAATTGTTTTGACATGATGGATACTAGACTGTAGATTTTCACCTTTTTTTNTAAATAGGGCTCCTCAAGGACAGAACCACCTAGAGGACACAAGCTAATGTTTATCTTTGCAGCCTGCCAAATAGAGCAGATTTTGTAGGAACTACATGATGTTTTTGGGAAGCATTGCTGGGACATGCAGGGAATTATAGAGATTCTACTTTTCACTTCTAAGCCTCTCTTTCCTCTTCCCTTGCCAGGGATGTATTTCCACAAGGTCTCCCTGATGAATATGCCTTTGTAACTACTTTCAAATTCCGGAAGGCTTCCAGGAAAGAAGACTGGTATATTTGGCAGATTATTGACAAGTATGGCATACCACAGGTATGAGGCCCTTTGCAGCCAGCAAGAACAGCAGCGTTTCTCTTCTGTTGCATGAACCAGCTTTCTTGCTTTACCCTCCCACTCTTTTTTCCTTATGGCTGTGTAAAAATCCCTTTACTTGTCTTTCAATTCATTTTGCTGAAAATCCTTTAACTCAAACCCTGAAGGAAGGCTTGCTTAGGCCTTGATTGTTGTTAGCATGCAGATAGTTCTGTTAGCTGTGAAGGGGTAGAAACATTATTGTCACCGCAGGGTTCTGATTGTTTTTTTCAGGTAGTTTTCTTTAGGGAAAAATATTTTACCTGTCTGAAAAATGATTGACACTGCATTGCAGTGAGATATGTCAACCTTTTCCATAGACTTCTAGATATCATAGAAAGGCACTATAGATTCCCAGCTTAGAATGTGGATGTTACTACTCTACAAGATGAAGACCTGACTGCTGCAGAATTTGATCGATAGTTTTGACAAATACTCTCAGGTTCTCAGAAGAAAATACCATAAAAATGTAATAAAAGGCTGTCTGTTCCTGTAGAGCATGATCTTAGCATGCTAGAGTTTAGTAGTTTGACTGTGTTTAAAGAGAGAGAGGCTTGGATGATGAGCTTACAATTTTCTGCTTAGTACAAACAGAGCTGATGGCATCACTCATGACTGTAAACTGAGCTGTTGGCATAGGCTCACATAGCTGTGTAATGCAGTATTGCTGCTTTGAAACTGGTGTTTGAAAGGATTTGGAGAATTTGCAGTGAAAGATAGGTGCACTTTGAGGACTTTGTTAACTGAATTTCAGACAACAGCAAAAGGTTTGTATGGAAGTCATTAACAGGTGCTCTTTTGTTAAATGAAACATGATATACTGTGCCACATGCACTCCTAATTCTTGCAGAGTCAGAATCAGTCAGTACTTCTTAGAGACAGCTGAAGATTTGAACTGCTTGGATGTCAACAGGAAAAAGTACTCAAGATTCTCAGTAATATGTTCCAAAGTGCCTTAAATTTTGGTGCCAGAAGTGGCTTAGAGCTTCATGAGGCCTGTTTCATGTAAGTTGCTGGTGGTTTAGCCACAACATTGCAGACCTGCATAGTGTACAGACTGCAGATTGTTCTGAGCTAACACTGATCCAAGCTGGCATTTCCAGCCAGCACAGTGCTCAGCTGTATTGGAGATGTTGGGTTAGCTCTGCATTCAGCCTACCCTGGACTGCTTTTATCAGAGAGGCTCATTGCTGATGTTGCCAAATTCCTTCCAGCTCTGCAGCTTGAAGACACACCATTTGTTTCCCTGGCTTTTGCTTTACTTTGTTCCCTGCTACTTGATGGTAACTGCCTGACTTTGGTGAAAGAAGAAATAAATTTCTGAAGGAAATAAGAGTATAATGTCTTCAAGAGCTTCCTCTTGCCTGCTCCATAGCTTGCAACACAGTGTTGGGGAGGCTATAGCTGTAGTTTGCTGTTTGAAGCATCTGAAATAAAGTGTATGGAATGCTACAGATAAGTAGAATCGTTTCTTACCTAATAGTAAGGCATTTGTCCATGCCCCAGGGGACAGCTGAGGACATGTGATGAGACTAAAGAGCACAGAGCCTGCTGAAAAGTCATGCAGTAGTGCAGAGGATAAAGAACCCAAACAGGTTCAGCTTTGTCTATCTGCCATTGGGAAGATGCCCCTGACATGCTACCAGACAATCATGCCCAAGCATTGTTTGGAAGAATTCAAAGTGTCATGCATTGAAACCATGTCAGGGATTGTACTCACAAGAAACATCTTTATATGCTCATGGGTCTGTATCCAAGCAGTCATCTGAAAAGATTTAGGCTCCCTGTGCATATTCTGTGCTCTACTGTTTGCTTGGACTTTTTACCACATGCTGTACCATACCTGACTTTGTGGTGTCTGTTGTGATGGAAAGCAGGCAAGAGGAAGGAGAAGGCTTTACAGGTTTTTTTGCAGAATCATTTCTGTCTGCTTGCAGGTCTCGATTCGACTAGATGGAGAGAACAAAGCTGTAGAGTACAATGCCATTGGGCTCACCAAGGATGCTGTGAGAGTCGTCTTCCGAAGTGCGCGCGTCAGTGACCTTTTCGACCGCAGCTGGCACAAAATTGCTCTCAGCATTCAGTCAAAGGCTGTCTCACTTTACATAGACTGCAAACTGGTGCAGATGCTGCCTATTGAAGACAGAGAAAATATTGACATTCAAGGAAAGACTGTGATTGGCAAACGCTTGTATGATAGTGTCCCCATTGAGGTAAGTACTTGGCTGCTGGTTTGAGATGGGATATTTTTCAGCACTGGGTTTCCAGGGTGTGAATGGGGTTTTGGGGTTTATATTGAATTGTTACCTGTGTGGCATAGGTATGATGGATTTGCATCGCATCATTTATAGACATCCTGTCTTTTCATGTGAGACTGCCATTATCTCTGTAATAAGGATTAAAACTGAGAAATCCATTTATTTTATCTGTCTAATCCCATGATGTGCTACTGTTAAAATCAGAGACTAAGTCATCCAAAAATATCATCAAACTGGGTACTGAACTACACATGTAAAGGTCTTTTGCTGTTTGATCTTGGCATTATGAATTTTTCTTCTTGTGATAGGAAAAGATGGGGAAAAGCAAAAAAAATTATATTTCAAGAGAGTCCTGATAAACTCTCAGCACCTCAGAAATGATACCCGATATTAAATGTCTCTTGCTCCAATTGAATTGAACTTGAGACCTGCAGGTTGGACCTGACTGTTTGGTAGCAATGTTAACCTGGTATAACTCATGCATAATTGCTTGGTGTTTTGAGCCTTGCATAATCTTTCTTAGCAGTGTAAAATGGATAGAGTGTGCATATTAAATGTGTTGATAGCATTTCTCATGCAGGGGTAAATGGTCAGAAGATGCAAGGCCCAATGTCTAGATAAAATTCTAGGAAGGATAGCAGTGATCAGAATAGGTCTTCTGAGACAGAAATTTGGTCAGGACATGGGGATTAGAAGACAACCTTATTTGCATGAAAATCTGTACCACAGTTTTAATAAGGATATACAGGTTCTCACTAGCTCAGCACTTCTGGAGCATGATGAAATATTGGTCCATTGTTGACAAATATTGACCATAGGATCCATAGAATTACTATGAAGTTTGCCTCCTCTGGTTTTTGTTTGTATTTGTCTGCACTGTTTGTAGACTAGCAAAAGAATATTCAGTCTTCAATAATTCACTGCCTCTGAGACTATTGCCTCACTTTATCTTCTAGTTTGATCTTCAGCGGATGGTTATTTACTGTGATTCTCGGCATGCTGAACTGGAGACCTGCTGTGACATTCCCTCTGGACCAGTAAGAGTCTATTTGTCATTTATTCATTTTCACATGAACACTCTTCATTGAAATGTATTGCATAAATCAGGGAATATATGGCAGTGTCAGATTATAATTTTTATAATGATGGTGAATGAAGCCTAACTATATAAATTGGTAATGTAGCAGTGCCAGAAAAGGGCTACTGCAGAAGGATGGGTATGAGGAATTTGAAGTTTCCAAGTTGCTATTTCCTTGTCAAACTGTCAGGGGAAACAAAACCCTGAAGTGATGATGGAACAACAGAAATACAGCATGAAATATTCAACATGTTTCCTGCTGCTTTTATTTGGGAAGTGCTAACATGGTGCCAGTTGCTGCTTAGTTTCCTGTGCTCAACTGTCATTAGAAACTTCCACTCTTCTTTCACTTCTCTCCCCTCAGTCTTGATCAAAGATATCCTTTGTTAATTTTGCAACATTTCCCTCATTGCTCAAATGAATGGTGTTTGTGGGATTTCATTCCTTATTAGGATTAGTTTAGCTGTGCACTATCCAGTAATACCTATGCAGGTTTTCTGAAGTGGGTAGAAGAGGAATCTTTGTAGCATCGAAGGTTTCATCATGATCTTGGGTCTTTGGGTGTAGTGCCAGGTCACGGTCCTGACAGAAGCACCTCCCCTGGAAGTGAGGCCCACTGTTGGCAGTGAGCAAGTTGGCCACCTCAAGACTTTCAACTGTTCCTGTCCTGCTGGACAAAAAGTGAGTATTGAGTTTGGTGTGTTCATTTGAGACATGCTGGATAGATTTGGAAATAGAGTTATGACTGTGCAAGTGAGTTATAAGAAAAAATGTCATTGTGAAGCATTTTAAGACCTAAAAGAGAAAAGCACTTCATAGAAAAATCCAGGCACACGTTATTCACAAGTAGGATGTCTTTAGAAGTATTGGCAGTCCTGGTAACAACCTTGAAAACAAAATGGTCATTCTTAACTAGCACAGTTATGTGCATCCCGCTTCAAATGAAAAATGAAGAGATTCTGGAGGTAAAGATAGCCACACTGTAAAAATCTCACAGCTTTGAAAGTCTTTGCTTGTATTGTCTGTGACTAGGACCTCTGAGAAGCCAGCTTGTCATTGCTCTTGAGAGTATGTCAGTTTCAGTCTGTCCTCCACTGAAACCTGAAAACATTTCTGTTGTTATCAGTTGCAAGATTTGGTCTCTTGCTTTGTTTTATAAAAAAAGAGATCAGTCTGACTAATCATGGGTTTTTGTCTTAGGGGGACAGAGGTCCAATTGGCCCTGAAGGTCCTAAAGGTCAAAAGGTCAGTAATATCTACAAATTCACTTATTTGATAGAAAACAACATCAACAATAAATCATCTTCAGAATAAGATGAGCAGTTCAAAATTTTGAGAAATAAGAGTTAATTTGGTGTATGACTGAGTTCAGGTCATTCTAGAAGAGCAAGAGTCTCTAGCCATCTTGTATCTTTGATCTACGCTTGCATTTGAGCTTCTGTGTTGCTGCTTTATGCTGTTAGAGAAAGTGTGTTCCAAAATCTTTTACTGTAATTTCTTAGCTGGCATTTTTGCAAGTTTATGTTATTCAATGCACAGCAAGTCACCTGGAAAAACACATGCTGCTTCCCTGATAATCAGTAAGTAGTACATACCCATAGGTTAGGGAGCAGTCTCCCAGCCACACTCTACAAAATTTTGTGAGACTGAGGTTAAAGGGTTAGCCATAATCTGTTATCCTTAGCAAGGCTGTCTGAGTCATGGTGTTAAATATAGGACACTTTCCTCAGTACTCTTCTTCCTAGATGACAGGGTAGGAGAGTGGTTGTGATGACTGCTTTAAGTTTCACAGTGCAGCCTCTATATTATCCTGCATATTCTGCAAGATTCTTTTATATGCATGTGTGCTTTCAGCATGCACACATTTTCCTTGTGTGCTTGGTTACAAATAGAACTCTGAGACAATTGACTTAAAGGGAGCACATGTGCTGGAAAAAAAAAATCACAATATTTTTGAGGAGGTGAAAGTTTGTGGCTTTGGTGGTGTCCAGTTTCACCATCTGTGTGATTCAAAATATATTTGAGAACAATTTATATTGAAAACTACATCCATCTGAATCACTTCTGCAGATTTGTCACTGGATTTATACCTGTTGGGTGAATAAATGAGTTGCAGTTCAACAAAGCTTACTGTTATTATGAGATACCGTGGGAAGGGAAGGGAAGGGAAGGGAAGGGAAGGGAAGGGAGAGGAGAGATCTCTGGATCCTTGGAAGATCAGACATCCTCAGCAATGTGTTGTGGGTTTTTTGGGAAGTTTTGGTCTGCTCTCTGTAGGGAGAAGTTTTGGATAATAAGGAGATGTGTTTTGGAGTATGTTTTCAGCTGCCATGAAAGAACATAGATACATTAGTGCTCAGTACTGAGGCATGACTGAAACTGCAGAAGATGATTCCTTATGCTTCCACATGTATATAAATAGCAACTTTCTATATTAATCTGTGACAGCTTAAATAATGAGAGGCTGTTTTGAAGAATGGCAGAGCCGTGACTGTTGTGAAGAGGCTGCAGAGGACAATGATGATAATAATAAAAGTATCCTGCAGCAATGTCACATTGTCTCTCATTGCTTTGACAAGGTCTATGCCCCAGTGAGGATGTCTGTACTGTGTAACATGGCACACTGCTGGGGTTCAGGAGACACTAGCTGAATATGAAATAGTGCATATCCCAGTATGGCATCAGCAGGTTTTCTGCGACAGATACTGAAATAGCTGTCTCACTCCTGCAGGTGGGATGCTGAAGATCTCTGCAGGTGTGTGTGACTTTTCCCTGCCTGTAGCAGTCCAAGATTTGTATACAGTTGAGGCAGGACTGCATCACATTCTCAGGGAGCTGGGGATGATGCCTTTCAAATCTAGGCTCTGACAACAATGTGGTACAAATGTGGTGATTTGAGACAAATTTCTCTAGCTTGAGAAGCTATCTGCTAAATAAGGCTGCTCCTGACTTTCAAAGATGTGATTAAATAATGTATATCACCCCTGAAAGTAGTTAATGCATTGCTATTGCCAAGGACCAGATTGTCACAGTCCCTGCTTTATGTGCAGGAACTAATATGTCTCTCCTTTTTCCTCTCTGTGTGATGTTGCTGAGCTACTCAGGCTAAATGCTGACCATGGGGAAGAAAGTCAGTGCTATTTGCAACTCAACAGTATTACAATTTGGTACTTTATTAAGACTAAGACCCCACAAAAAGTATAAGTGGCTTCCACATTATAGGGTTTAAACGTTCGTAAGGAGATGAATTGCAAAGCTGAAATCTGCTACTTAAAATTTTGGGTCCAAGGGATATTTAGGTATACTGCAGGTATTCGTGTATTACACAAAAATATTTCACATGCTGATAGTGAGAAATTTTCTGTGAGAGTCTGTATGGCCATATAAGAGCCCAGGAAGGCATCTGTTTCAGCTGTATTGGAAAAACAGCACAGAGCTGGTGGGAGATACCTGAGAGATGAGTTCCACTAGGGGGTACTAACAGCTTGAGAGGTCAGTCTTTAAAAAACATCTCCCTTTGTTTCAAAACAGGGATCTTTGGAGATGTTGGCAAGTGCAGGAGAGCTTAAAGCTCCTTCTCTAAGCTAAGACAGTTTTTTTACTTTAGCCTTGGTTTTTTTCCCTAGACCAGTGGTAGTTGGTGGCTTTTCCATTCTGTTCAAAGAGGGAGTAATGGTTATGTGGTTCTGTTTCCTTTTTTAAAAAGTCAATTTGAGGGTCTGTTAAGCTAACTAAATGTTATTTATCTTTGTTGAAGATGGAGGGGCTGGTGTTCAGATTCTGCTATCCTAAGCTCTCATAGCATATTTTTTCTTTCAGGGTTGGCAGTTCCAACAGTCTTTTCTTACAATACTATCTGAGCAGTGAAAAGAGATGAAGGGTATAGCCAGTTTAGGAAGATAATGAAGTTCTGTTCCTGTCCAAGGTAGGGCAAAACAGGAGTGCTTGCAGTTATTAAAAATGGTGAAAAAAATCCCTCAGAGCTGAACATCTCGGCCTCAGTCATCCATGCTGCCAAACTGAAGGTAATGCACAGGGACAGAGTGTGCACATTTTGGAAGGAGAGGCAGTAGAGGATAGTATAAGGAAAGAGTGCGACAAGAAATAAGTTTGTGTGAACATGCCTGAAGCTGGGTCCTATTGATAAATTTTAGATGTCAATGACAGCCCAGCCTAATTTATTTTCCTTCCTTACTCAGTCTGCATGCTGTGCTGTTTGCAGGCAACCAGGCTGGCTGGTTGGCACATTGGGCTGACAGTCAACAGGCTTCTGCTTTCTTCCAGCACTACTATCGATCTGAGGTTTAAAGAAAATCACTTCTCTGTGAGATATTTTTTGGTTTGCATCATAGAAATTACATTTGCTTATACATACACCTTTGAGAAATTTATGAAGTCCAGTATATTAGATGTGCTCTAGTGGGATATTTTTTTTCTCTTTAAATTAAAAAGAAGTTTTGTTGTGCTTTAAATGAAAAAAAAAAAAAAAAGTTGTGAGTTTTGACATAGCCTACTTGAATTAACCATGACATTGTTTCTGCATATATGCTACTACTTCTATGAGGTTTCTTTCTTTTGGCAAAAAACAAACAAAAGTCACAAAGGTTAAATATAGTAACTTTGATATTTCCTGTGCATTCTAAAGCCTGTCTTCCCCTGGGGAAAAATAAAGCATGATCCTATCAAATGTTTCAACATTTGTGCAGCTAAATATATTTTAGAGGGTCATAGAACAGGACAAATTGAGTAGAGTCAGAAAATTAAATCCTACTGTTGTCCGTGTGGAAAGATTTGGAGAGCAAGGGAACATTGAACTTGCTGGTGTAGTACTGGAGGGTTCTGTTCCATGTTTGAGACTTTTTCAGATTGGAACTATGTCTAACTTGAAGCTTGAATTGTGTCTGAACTCTCTGCAAGCAAAAGGCTTGTAGGAAGTGCAAAAAGGTGAGGACATTGTATTTGTTAATGATGGAAAAGGAGCCCAGCACAGCGTATTCCTGGTATATCCTTTTGGGTGGGCAGAGTCTTCTCTTCATCATCTCCTGGTGCTGTAGGAATTGAAGGAATTGATGGCAACATTGTACGCAGCCTTAAACTAGTATTAGTAATGGGTATATGCTCATCTGGTCCTTTGTCCACTTTTGTGACTGCAAAGCAGTATATGAAAATGATTTGCAGGTATTTTTTTCTTGTGGTTTTGGTGCTACTTTTAGCTCTGTGTCTGCCGACTATTTATGCAATTACTTTTCTGTTCCTTTCACTCCATCCTTTTTTAAGAGACAAGTGAAGAAAAAAAATTGCCTACTCCATTTTCATCCATTTACCCATCATAATTTGTACATTTTCAGCTGTCTTTTTTTACTGGGCTTTCTTCCCTCTCTCGGAGCAATCAGGAAGAGTGACTCTATGTGTGTTGCACACCCTTGCCAGGGAAGGGAGGAGGTAGCTGATCATAAAAGTTTAGTGTGAATGAAATCAATGAAGTTTGAATTCTTTTAAAAATAACTCTAAAATCTTAACAAATTTTTCTGTGTTTTATGTGTGCAGCCTCTAGGTCTTACATAAAACACATTTCCAAGTCCTTGTTCACTTAATAGAAAGTAAGAACAGTTGAAGTACCCCACAAGAGAAACTTCTCTGCCTTGCCAGTACACTCTGAAGGCTTCTAGCAGTGTTTTCATATGAAAAATAGAATATAAAATCCATCCGAGAACTTGGACATTCAAGTTAGTATAAGTGCAGTGAGGTATACCTAATCCTTATGGCAGGAGATGAAATCTTGGCCATAGAGATTGTTGGGACCAAGTGTCCACAATCTCAGTCAAACCCTTGTTACGTTGCTTCCCAAAAAATAAAAGCAATGGAAAGGTAGTCAAAATTAAAAAACAGTAATGTGACAAATTTCCCAAATAAATCCAATCTCATCTCATCTTTTATTTCCATGCCTGTCAAGAAATTAATTCCACAGTATTAACACCTTTTTTAAATTTATTTTTTTCCAAGGGAGAAATTGGCAGTCAAGGCCTTCCTGGACTCAGAGGTGAAAAAGGAGAGTCAGTAAGTAAGAAGCACTGTAATGGTTTTTATATAAGGAGGTGGAAATGCAAGTAGTTGTTTTCTCCTTTATGGTGTGGACTTGCTCATAATGTCAATGTGCCTTGTTAAATGTTTCAGATGCTGGGCCTTAATCCTGGGGGGTAAATGGGTGGGTTCATCCCTGAATACAGGTGATAATTGATTTAATATGGGCTTTCCAATTAAAATATGTAATTTGGGTGTAGTTGGTTATAGAGCAGCTGCACATCTAATAGTGACAGTACAAGGCAACTGACAGAAAGAAGATGCAAATCTTTCTCAACTCTTTTACATTCAGATGACCAAGATACAGCTTTCCCCATCTGTAATTAATGCAAATGCCAGAGTAAGTTTTTAGACAAGAAAATCTTTAACTCTATGTAAAACTCATTCTAATAAGAGTTGTGGCATCTCTGATTCTGGAAATGTAATATCGGACTTCATCCTGAATAGAAAATAAGTTGTTTTCCGAGCTGCAGGAGAGTTTGGGATACGTTTTCTATTCTAATTTGTCACTGAATTATTTTCAAGGAATTATGCCTAAAGAAAATTACTTTTCCTGTAGTAGTTCTCCTGTGACTTGTGTGTCTCTACATATGTGATATATATATGGATAGATAGATATGTCTCAGATATATGTGAAAGGAGAACAGGAAATAGATATTTGTAGTGGTGCTTGACATCTTTGCAATCAAATATACATTTTCCTTCTCTTATTTCATTTCTAGGGCAGAGCCTATGGCAGAGGAGAAAAAGGAGAAAAGGTAAGGGCTAATCCTGCACTGGACTAATTAAATGGGAGTTTTGGGGAGTTGCTGTTGCTTTCTGTATCTCATGGGTTGTACTTGTAGTTCATAGGATACAGGAGATATGATACAGTTGGATCTTTGTAGGAAACTTTCATATTTTGTCATGCTTCTCTCTGCAGAAAAAAACCCAACTTTTGAGTGTTCATTTTTCTTCTCCTCTCTGTTCTTTGAGTTTCATTTGTGCATTGGCCATGTAAATTGCTATCAAATTGAAATTATAATCTTTGCTTCATGTAAGCAGCAGTGAGTTTGTAGCAGATAATGCAGTAAAGCCACTGGCTAGAAGGATAAAAAACAAAGGGAAAGTATACTTTTGAGTTTATTATATTTTCAACAGTGCTAATTTTGGGGCAGGAGGAGTCTATCACACTGTTTCTTTTCATTGGATATTTTCATTAATAACCTGAAGGACAAAAGCCAGAGCATTTTCTTACTGCAAATATTA
The DNA here is from genome assembly GCA_013396835.1 of Psilopogon haemacephalus. Classification (NCBI taxonomy): domain Eukaryota; kingdom Metazoa; phylum Chordata; class Aves; order Piciformes; family Megalaimidae; genus Psilopogon; species Psilopogon haemacephalus. Next base: position 370,759 of record VWZI01017683.1, read on the forward strand.
GGCAAGACAGAGCATTAAGACTTGAAGGTTAAAAGAGAATACAGAGCAACCACTTGAAACAGCTGTGTTATCTGTCTCAGAAAATATGGTCAATGCTGATCAACAATGAAGGAAAAAAAGTAAGGAAAAAAGTAATGGGGAAAAGTATCATGACTGGAATAATTTGCATTTTAAAAGATACTGATTTCTAGGTGGTTCTGTCTGCAAACTTCCCATTCCACCCAAAAAAAGAGGGTTCTCACCTGGACTGCATAGAAGTAGCTCTTTCTTACTGTAGTTTCATATCACACCTGCTTGTGGGTGTTTTCTGCATTGCCAAAATGAAATTCCAAGTTGTGGGGAACAATGGAAAAAGATTGTCAGGAGTATCTAGGAGATAGATGGATGTACTAAGGAAGAACTCATAGTTCGTACTGAAAATGAGATTAATAATCTGTGGAGCTGTTTTTCGGGGGGTCTGTGACTACCTTTTTGCTCCGAGAATTTAAAATAATATTGGCTTGTGGTCTGAAAGGAAGAATGCTGTATTAGTGAGAACATTGCATTTATGACCATTGCATCTTCTTATTTGTTCTTTCTATGATTATGATATATTGATTGTGTGTAGTGGTAATGCATCATGTGAAATTACAGTCTAAATGAGGGTTGCTCATGGCAGGAAATGTTATTGAGCCAGGCTACAGACATAGGGACTATAAAGCACACATTTCTGCATCCATCTTCTGCAGTCCTCCCACTGACTGCTGCTATTTAGCCTTTGAGACTCAGGATTCAGCCTTTGGAAACTAGCTCATATTTGGCAGGTGGTGAGAGTCAGCAGTCTGGTGGGAAACATGATGTTTACAATATGAGTTGTGCTGCAGTTGAAGCAAGTCCTTGTTTTCTTATGTTTTGATCTCTGCAGAAAAGTATTGGAAAACATCACTCCATCTGTATTATTGTCTTGCCTAGAAAAATAGGTCTGCAAGTCTGAATTGGAAAAAAAAAAAAAAAAAAAGCCCCTCACATTACACAGAACTTTGACTTGAATAGCCAAATGAAACTGACTGGCCCAAACAACTGTGTGGGCATAGGGATAGCTGAGTTCATGTTTTGTTTATTTGGTACTCCTGCTACCTGAGGCAGCTTGTCCTCTTCTGTGAAATAAGTGTATTTGGTACCTGGTGTGTTTGTGCCCTGTGTTGCCCAATGGCTGAGTGCCAGTACTGTTGCTAGTGAAGAACAAGGACATATCAGCTGCACCTTGCTAGCCTGATTAAAAAGGGAGCCTGTGGTTATTGAATCATGAAATATCTGAAGTTGGAAGAGATCCATAAAGACTAATGAGTCCAACTCCTTGTTTTTTGCAGGACTACCTAAAAATAAACCATATAACTATAGACCATTGTCCAGGTGCTCCATGAACTCTGACAGTTTTTGTGCTGTCACCACTTCTACTAGCTTTCCTTGGCCAGCTAGATGAATGACTTTGTCATAAAAGGAAATTAAGTTGAGCAGGACTTTCACCACATGAACCTGCACTGGCTGTGACCACCAACTACTTTCTCAAGTGTTGTCCAATAACTTCCATAATAATTTTCCCTGTAATTTTGCCAGTCACTGAAGTGAGACTTACAGGTCTGTAATTACTAGTGTCTTCATTCTTACCCTTCTTGAAAACTGGGATAACATTTGCCAGCTTCCACTTGACTGTGGCCTCTCAACTCCAGGACCTTGCTGTCACACCATGGCCTGTTAATATACCCTGGTCATGGCACTCATGGTTACTAGTGCTGTCAGGGCTTAGGCACTATTGTTCCTGGCCTTGCCTGGGTCTCTGTAGCTTCTGTGATGTGAGCTGTTGGCTTTTGGGGTGTCTCTCTGCTCCCCTGAGGTTCCCTGAGTTCAGGAACTCACCCTGTGCTGAGTATATTGCCTGTTTGCATGCTGCACTGCAGTGTCTGCATGGGCATGAATTCTTGTTTTCTGCTCTATGACAGCTTTATGTTTTCTTGATTTTTATGGGTATGGGCCAGTGCTAGGAAACTGGATCAGAGATGCTGGACTTCAAACAGCTGCAGTCTGTGCAATTATTGCTATGCATGTGCTGTGGGCTTGTTTATAAGGACAAGGCTCGTGTCCTAAGTGTTCATCTAATACAGTTATTTCACCTTTGAAAAGACTGAGAAGGAAAGATTTAAAACATTATTACAGTACTGCTTTCCAGCTGTGCTAATGCCAAACACCTGCCAGATTGTGCTAGCGCCAAACACCTGCCAGATCATGCTGATGCCAAGTATTGTGTGTAGGGCAATTATGTGAGGTCTGAGGCATTTGTTAGAGGGCAGATGCTGTGCATTTCCAAAAGGCAGCAGGGGCACTGCTTTTGTTTCTCCAGGCCAATACCTTGCTTATATCACTAAGTTGAAGCCAAAATGGTGCTTGTATTAGAATATATAACATGTCAAGCACATAATTAGTGGTAAACCAAAAGATAATAGCAGCTGAGGCTAAAAACCTGATTCATGTGAACATAAGGTCCTGTACGACTTTGAAAATTAGGAAATTCAGGAAATTTGAAAATCAGGAAATAGTCCAAGCAATAGCCCAGAATCTTCTGCCAGGCCTAAAAATCTTGGTCTGCTATACGACACGTTTGATGTACAGAAACATACATGTGCAGACAGGTAACTGTTCATATATGTATAAAAAGAGAAAATAACATAATGCTCATGGTGCTCATGTAAACTGCTCTGAAGTGGATTTCCTTGTTAGTTGTGATTCAGCTGCCACTGCTCTGTATTGGATCTTAAATTTCCACTGCTGACTGTCATCTTTCAACCTTTGGGAGTATGCAATCCCTATGACAAAGACTGTCATATTTCTGCTCATAAATCTGTGTCCCTTTACTGCATGTTCATTTACACAATTTGCATGCACTTAGATTATTGAACTGATATACACAAGAAAATATTTAATTTTGTAGCATGATGACCATAAATGGCAATGTTTTGGCTTTATTTTGTAGGTTATTTGAATGGATATATCCTAGACCTGATAACCTGGTACTGTCAGTGTTACAACTCAGAGCTTCAAACCTTATTTACCCAATAGGAGTAGGTACAGGAGAAGAATAAAAGCAGAAGAAACAACTGTAGAGTATTTCTGAGGATGATTCAAGCAGGATAGTGTTTCAGTGACTCTTGATCAAAGTCAGGGAAATCACATTTGACAAGGAAGGTTCTGTAGAGTATGAGGTCTGCATTCCTGGGGCACAGCCATCCACATCATGCGCCAGCCTACCCTTTTAATGCCTCCATAAGTTTAACTTAGAGCCTTTCAAAAACTTATGCCTTTGTCTTGCAAAGTACAGAGCATTATATAACTGTCCTGAGCCACCCTTCTAGCATTCTTAAGGCCAACGATAATGAGAAGGCTCTGCAGGTGCTTGGAAAAGCAGTGACTTTGGTGAAGATGTAATGAAAGTGTGTCAAACATTGAGTGCTATGGAGGTATCAGTAAGAAATTATTTTTTGCCGTTTCTTCTGTTGTAAAAGCTAAGGGAAGCAAACTAGATTAGTTGATGGCAAAATTAAGATGAACAAAACAAAGTTACTTTTTGTGCATTAGGTATTGGAGCTTCTCTTTGCAATTTGCTCTGGAGGTTAAGATTTTGTGTGCTTAAAATAATGCATGCAAGTTAGTTAAAGAGATGCCTGAAAATATCTAGTCGATACAAAGACATTATCTCTGCTTCAGGAAATCAGCATGTCTCTGCAAACTGCAGAATGACAAGACTGGTGAAGCCTCCCATGGCAGATGGGATAGGAGCTAGCTAGACCTTTGGTCTCACTGACGGTAGCTCTTAGATTTTTGTGCAACTCTTGAATATTCCTAACACCTTCATTGCCCAGAGGGGTCAGGAGTTTCCATAGCACACTCAGGGCTTGAGCCAACAGGGTTTATAGCTGTTTAAGAAGAGGCAAAAACAGCAGAAAGGTGTCTTGAAACAATTGGATCAAGTCACTGCTGTGATTTTTCAAATTAAAGCAGTCTGTTGGAGAAGACTGACCAGAAGGACTTCACCCACTAATGTCTTTGTAAGAGTATCTGATCTTTCCCTATATGCTTTATCTCTTTCCCTTCAGGCTAGTAATCACATATGCAGCAATGAATATAAGAAAAAAACTTTAGTAGATTAAGTCTATATTCTCCTAACAATTTTTTTTATGGTAATGACTCTGTGTGACAAAAATGCAAAAGGATTATTATAGGATTTCTAATGAGAATAAAACATCTGAAGTGGCTTGGCTTATTAGAGATGCAGTGACTGCAAGACCAAGCATAGAAAAATAGGCAGACAGTTTATGCTCTGGGCTAGGCTGCAGGAGAACCAAGCTTAAAAGTTGGCTCCAATGGATTTGCTGACCTTGGGCAGAGCAACTAGTTTTTGTTCCTGTAAAATGAAGCTGGAAAACCACTTTCCCTTCAGGCTTTGTGTATCTTGCCTGCTAGATCCTTCAGGCAAAGGTTTTTCTTCCTCTTCCCTCACTTGCTTCAAAATTACAGTTATTGCCATTTTTAGGGCTTTTGGAAAAAAACTATGGAAATACACCCTGTTAGATACAGTTTATCCACACAAAGCCTTGTGCTCTCTGTCTTTGCCCTGAGGCAGATCAATATAGGAAAGGTCTGACCTGTAAGCCGTGTAACATTTTTTACCCCACTGCTATTCTGTCAGCAGGGTTTACCAAATTAGCATGAGCACAGTGCCTCTGGCTTGGGGCTGGCTAGCGTCTGGCAACTTGGGACAAAAGAAAATAAGTGCAGTTCTGCCTGCAAAAGTGCCACAGGCAGAACTGGAGTCTGATAGCTGAAGTCTGATGCTGTATGCTGGTTTGATGGCAAAGGAGCATTGCTTGGGTATTTTTAGAGGGATGTATTTTGAAACCAGAAGGGTTGTTTGTGTGGCATGGTTACAGGTAAGGCTCAGGCTGGTAGTAGACACACAAAGCTATAATAATGTTTGAGAGTGAGGTCTCTGAGTGATGGGGTAAAACAAGAACCAGCTGATCCTGAAGGGAACTGGAGCTGGGAGGAATCCCAGACTGGCAGGGCAGGCACCTCACCAGCTGGGGTTTATCTCATAGAACCACACCAGTTTGCAGTTGATGAAGAAAGTCTAAGCCAGAAAAGTGATTCTACAAGTCAGGGTCAGGATTTGCAAGGTACATTGCCAGACTGCTGCAGTGTACTTCGAGCAAGGGCCAAAAATGAGAGCTTAGGAACAGTTCTAATATGAGTAAGGAAGAACAACCATTTGAACTTCTAGAAGCAGGATGTATTCTATAAGCACTTTCACAATGTGGAATTTCAGCTTGCACAAACCAAGAATTAGTACTTATTCCTGCAGCTTCCAAATAAAACAAATTATTGCTCCAGGAAATTTGTGTGTTATTGTGTCCTGATTCAGGTTAGAAAAGAGCTACTTCTCTTTGGTGATTTTACTGTTCTGCTCAGTCTTTTCTAACAGGTGCACTTGCTGCAGTTTTTTGCAGACAGTGTCTACTTCTAGAAGTCATAAAGCTTTATGTTTATAGTTACTATTAAGAATAGTTGTGCAGAAAAGCTCTTCCATACCACATTGGAGTGCTGTAAGTAAGAGGTCACACCTATGGGGATAAATGGACAGAACAGGTGACCCTAACCTGACAAACAAGGGATTAAATTCTATATGTCATATTCACTATAAAGTTGAGGGATCACAACGATCAAACTTTCTTCTTCAGTGACTGGTCCAAGGAGAAGTTCATTCTGCCTTTAATCCTGATCCACATGTTTCTGAATCTAGCTCCCATCTGTATCTGAGTCCTGTCTGGAACTTCCCTAGTGTCTGCCCACAGCATCAGTAGTGAGTGTGATGTAACTGCCATCAGGGAGACTGAGTTCAATATTGGTTTGTATATATTTAATTTTATTGTTATTATTTTCATTAAATAATTTTTTGTTTCCTTTTCCAACCCATAAGTCCCTTATTCCCATTCTCTTTCCCATTGGGAAGGGAAAGAGGTTCATAGGAAGCATCTGTTATGTGTCCAGAGGCTGTGCCCAGCCCTCGCTTTTGCTGAAACCTTGAGCCCAGTGCAGAGGTGTTTCAGAGAGGTTATGGGCCTTGTTCAGGCTACTGTGGTGTCCAGACATAAACACCAACTCCCAGAACTGTTAAATGCCACCCAATTTACCCAGGACTGGTGAGCTGAAGAGTAACTCTGAGTGCCTAAGGAAGCAGTTGGCAACAGAAGCCTTTGCGCATCATTACCAAGGTCAGCAGGCAGTGCTCCTCCAATGAGCACATACATCATGGCAGTGAAAAGATGGGAAGACATTTTCAAGTTTAGATATACAGTTGAGTCTGAAATTTGGAAAACAAAAAAATAAAGCAAACAAAATAAACCCTAGAAGTCAACAACTGCCCAGTAATTGATGTTCCCTGTAGACAGTGGCTGTGGTAATATTGCCTCCTCAGGGTTCGATTTTTACCACTCAGATCTTCTTACTTTGTTGCAGAATAAAAAAAAATGTGAGTATAGCTCAAACTGACCTGGTAATGAAAAGTGAAAGTGCAATGTCTGCAGGTGTTGGTTTTGGTGGGTTGTTTTTTGTTTTCTTTTGTTTTGGGTTTCTTTTTGTGCGCTGGGAATCATCTCTCTTGGGAACCATTCTTAGCTACTGATTTAATTTAGTTAAGGTCACTCAACCCTTAACCTCTAAGTCCAGCAGTTAAAAACTTGTATACTAACACCTCATTTACTTTCTAAGGATGCCATAGTGCTCACTGGAGTTGTTTATATCTGTGATTTCTTTTGTGCATCTCCTGATTAAAAGGTGAGATTTATCAATGTTAGTATCTGCCTGTATTACTCCCAGTAGGTTCTGAATCCTCTTGTGTATGCTGGCAATTTCAGAATGTTGAGTATTTTCGAGTCTTTTCAACTGTACTTAAAGTACATTCTGCATAGCTAAATAACTGTGGTTTTATGGAGTACGTTTTCCTAACAATAATTAGAGGGGGTTAGGTGAATTCTGTGTTTTTTCTGTGACCCAGAATAACAGCTGCAGATGGTAATAAACAACTAGAAGCCAGATCACATACTAATTGTGCATTGTGACAGTTTAATTCTCAGCAGACCAAAAATACTAGTAACTCAGGATTTTTTTTTCCCCTTACATAAACTTAGAAGACATTTCTTTCTTTGCAGCATTGAGCCCTGGCTGACAGGTACATTGCTGGTATATAATGACACCTACTGGCAACCAGAAGCTTGCAATGTCTCCAGACTTGGTTCTTAAGATGATTTTTCTGCCAGCATCTAGTGGCAGTGTGGAAAAGAAGCACGTGTTAAAGATTTCCCAACTTTGTGCTGTTTCTGATAGAAGAGCTGGGGAGGAAAAGCCAGGTTGCCTTGAATCTGTTATTGACAACTATTTTTCAAATGTTAGATGTTCCTGAGAGTGATATTGGAGTGGATAGGTATGGAATAGCTGGCTGATAGGTGGAAAATTTTATATGTGTGTATATATATATATATAAGCTTTTTTAGCAGTCTGAATCATACACTCTCAACTGGCTCTTACACTATAATGAATCACAGAAAGCTCAAGCATTACATGGAGAAAGGTGCTACCGCTGGTCTGTCAAAGGCATCTTAAATATTTCCTGGCCCTCTCTTTGCTACATGTTCTCACATCTATCTAACTAAGCAATCAGATTTCCCCTGTACACTGATCAAAGCTATTTCCAGACTGAGTTTCCTTGTTCATGAGAAGGTACAGGTGCCCTATTCATGGGCAGATGTTTATTTTCCTCAAGAAACAATGTGTGGACTATTGGTGGTTGAGAATCTGATTCATCTGGTGTTCTGAGTGGGTCTGAGTCTCTATAAACTCAGTTTGTATTTCTGTTTCTATATCACTGTCTCCATAGTGGATCTTGGCCTTAGCTTTTCTCCATCTTGAACCTCAGTGATCAAGTAAAATGAGAAGGATGATCATGAGCTTCATAACGCACTCTGAGATGAAAATAAGACCTAGAAAGCAGCATCATTTTCATAACAGAGATACCTGATTGGAACAAAATGATTTATAATGTTGGCAAAGACTTCACTGAGCAGCCTCAGGTCAGTTTGGCAGTCAACAGAGTGCTATCACGGCAAATTATAAGTACATAGTGATAATCACAGAATATTCCAGGTTGGAAAAGACTCCTGGCATCATCAAGTCCAGCCATCAACCCTACTCTACAAAGTTAACCCCTAAATTGTATCCCCAAGCACCACATCTAAAACATCTTTAAACACTTCCATGGTTGGTGACTCAGTCATCTCCCTAGGCAGCCTATTCCAATGTGAGGACTTGAGACAAGATGTTGTCTCCAGTTTGGACATGATAGTTAAAAATATGTTGGTCACTGCAGGGAGCAATAAGAAGAATGATCAGTTATTTTTGCAAATTCAACCAGCAGGGAGAGATTGAAATGAATGGGCTTTGCAAGGAGGGAAGAAATCAATGACTAGATGTGCTTCGTTATGAGGAAGAGCTTTCTACCTGTTTCAGTAAGGCATCAGAATAAATACTAAAGATTGACAAGGAGTGTTCTGCCACAATACTCCTCACCCTGAATGTGCTCTTTTCAGAGATACTGAAACTTTTGAGGGATGTATGGAGATATGAAGCATCAGGAACTTCCTGGAAGCAGACTGAAAAGGACTAGTAGATTTTTATTGCAAAGCAAAATCATTCACAAGAGCAGAACTATTTTCTGTATGCTCTTTATAAACATAAAGATATAATTTAATCAATGTCATGATACATGACTGTGTTATTTTTCTACTTCAATGAAGTCTTTGCCTCTAGATCTGAGGAAGCTGTTTGTCTGGTCCTGGTTTGTCTGTCAATCCCAAGCAAAGCTACAGGCTTGGGGAAGTGTGGCTGGAAAGCTGTCTAGCAGAAAGGTACCTGGGGATTCTAATTGACAAGGAACTCAATATGAGCAAGCAGTATGCCCAGGTGGCCAAGAAGGCCAACAGCATCCTGGCTTGTATAAGAACTGCTATGTTCATGAGGAATAGGGTAGTGATTGTCCCCTTGTATTCTGCTCTGGTGAGGCCACACATTGAGTATTGTGTTCAGTTTGGGGCACCTGGATGCAATAGGGATGTGCAGGTGCTGGAGAGAGTGCAAAGGAGGGCACCAAAGCAGGTGAAGGGCCTGGAGAATAAATCTTATGAAGAGTGACTGAAGGAGTTGGGGCTGTTTATTTTAAAAAAAAGAGGAGGCTGAGGGTAGACCTCATCACTCTCTACAGCTACCTGAAAGGATGTCGTGGAGAGATTGGTGCTGGTCTCTTCTTAGAGATAATTAGTGATAGAACAAGAGGGAATGGCCTCAAGCTGCAACTGGGTAGGTATAGACTAGATATTAGGGGGAAAAAAATCACAGAAAGAGTTGTTAGGCATTGGAATGGGCTGCCCAGGGAGGCGGTTGAGTCACCAACCTTGCATGTATTTAAAAGTCGTTTGGATGTTGTGCTTGGGGATATGGTTTAGGGTGAACCTTATAGAGAAGACATATTGGTTTGACTTGGTGAACTTGAGAATCTTTTCCAACCTGAAGGTTTCCATGACTCTGTCCTGAGCAATGGCAGATACCATCAAGGAGCATCAGCTTGTGCTTTGAGACAAGAAGGTTTTCAGAGCAGAGCTGTTATATTTTTTCACATTTCAATGTGTCTAAACAAATGTATCTTTAACTTTGGGACCCTCTTGCCCCAACCATGCAAACAAGTGAAACTAGAGTTCAAGGAACTGCTGGTCCTGTTTCTGAGAATCAAACTCATTGCAGTCCAGTTTATTTCTCAGTTTATTCCTCTGTGTGGTGGGATTGTGGTACCAGGTGAATACAGTTATCTTCTACCTCCTATTGAGTATGTTCACTCATAAATAGGTCTGCAAAATGTTTGACTGTTCCTTGATTTGAGCATTTCAGCAACTGATCAATCAACTGTTCTAGCTGTTGAACAAAATTATTTCTAACACAGAGGCTCCTTGTGCTCTCCTGAGCTCTGTTTACTGCAGGTGCTTTCTTCAAGTAAGTGCTCCACTTGGGGCCATCTTGATTATAGCTGAAACAGCAGTTCAGTAGTTGTCAAAGGCTCTTACCACCACAGACTTTCAACAATTACTTACACAGTGAGGGAAGGAGTGTTGTGGTGAAGATGCCACTAATATGAAGCTCATGAACAGGGCCTTTATTGCCAGTGATAGCTTTGAACTCTTCAGGATGTTTCCAGACTATTCTGAACTCTACTATGGTTAGTGTATAGCTGTTTTCCACATCAGTAAGTTCTGATGTATCTTCTGTCCTATATTGCCAAGTATATGGGTGAGCGTGTGCCAAATTAACTGCTACACAGATGTTGTTTCACCTATTTCAATGCAAAGATGGAGGTTTAGTTTCCTTCAGTGAAAAATATCTCTTAGTATCCCTGAAAAAAACAGGCATTTGCTCTCCCAGAAAAAAAAAGGATCTTATGATGAAAAATCAGAAGCACCCTTCCAGTCTCATGATCCACTCCATGATCTTCATGATAAGGTTCAAGGATTCAGAGGCCCTTGAAAGTAGTCAAGGTCTCCTGAATTTCTCCTTAGGATATACCTTTGGGGAACAACTGACTTCTGATAGGCTTGCAATACAAGAAATGCTTTTAACTCTCATTTGGCCTGCATACTGGGCTGGCTTTCTTGGTAGACTAGCCAAATCTGTAACTTCTACTGACCCCTGTGTATCATGGCCTTTCTATTTACTAAATCAGAATATAATAGAGAGGACCCAGTAGAGAAGATTTTCTAATTTCTTGGAATGAACTGAAGTGAACTCCAAGTTGAGACGAATGTCTTATTTCTTAAGCAAGAAAAAGATTATGCCAGTTTTGGTGTCATATTTGCCAAGATATTAGGTTTTAGCATCATTAAGCTAATAGAATCCTACATCTGTGCATTGGAGAATGGAAGTCATTTGTGCTGCCTTTCTGGTTAGCAGCTTTTGAAGATGGAGCTGGGTGACATATATCCACTGCAGTTTTGCCTCTCAGTTATCTTCAGATCATCCCCAGCTTTTAATGAAACCTTTCTCTTTGGCTCACTACACTGAAAAAAAAAAGACAAACTCAAAATTTATAATATTTATCAAATAAATATTTACTTTATATGGCTGCTGGAAGCAAAGTTGTAAAATCTTTCAGTTTAACCTTCTCAAGTTGATAGCTCCTGAACAGAAAAACCTAGAAGAGGAAGATATTACATCTTTCCAGATTATGTGTTGCACTTGAGTTATCAAGAGCAGTCTGTAGACCACACTCAACTTTCAACATGTTTCTTCTTCTTCTTCTTCTTCTTCTTCTTCTTCTTCTTCTTCTTCACTTCTTCTTCTTCTTCACTTCTTCACTTTTTCTCATCATCAAATGAACAGGTTAGTGTGAAATGATGAATCAGCAGTAGTTGCCCATGGTCTTCTAGTTTAATCTTTGAGAATATTGGGTTGCCCAGTTTAAATGCAGACCAAAGAGCCAGGAGAAAGAAAACTTACTGTTATGGCAATGACCTAAGACACAGGAAACCTGGAGTGAGCTTCTGTCTTTGTTCCTGACTCTATGACTTTTCATATGTCCTCCGCTCAGTTGTACCTGTGACTCATAACCCTTGTGAGATGAAAACAATGTCGCTGTTGCTCCAACTTCCTTCTCATTTCACAGGGATGCTGTGAAGTTAATTAATCAAGGAGAGAGGGGTGTGCTAATAGTGAGGTGGTAGCACAGCACAGTACTGTTTTGCTTCTGCTTCCATTCCACCTTACTCATTTTGTTTTGTTTTTTGCAGCTCTTGCTATTTTGCTTCCTACTTTGAACATAGATCACCCAGTTTGCGCAGCTGTCAATATACTGAGTGTGTGATTCATGGGGTTCTACTTGGCAGATTTTTGAAGGTCTCCCAGTGACACTTTTATTAATGTTTTGTGACAGGGTGTGTTGGTTTGAGCTAATTGGAGAATTTGAGAAATTAAACACTGTGTCCCTTCACCCAGTTTTTGACTGAGAAAGAAGAAAGAAGGTTGTTTTAGAATGTTCCCAAAACATCCAGATAAGCCAGTGTGCTTGCGCAGTTCAGTCGGCTCTGGGTCCCGGCAGGCTTCACCAGCTTCTTTCCTTTGTCTCTCTGCCTTTGAACTAATTCAGGGTAAAATTACTAAAACCATTCATTCCTTCCTGCCACTAATCTCTCTGACCGATCTTCAGCTTATCTGCAACATCATCAAGTGGTGAGATAAAGCTGGGGGGAGGAGGGAGAGGTGGTACAGGGGGGTTTGGTTTCCCTCTCCTCGGGATTTTGGTCTCCAGGAGGGGTGTGGTGTCTGTATTTCTATTTTACTGTATATTTCTGTAAATATCTGTTATATCTTGTAAATATTCGCTTGTATATTTGCATTGCTGTAAATATAAAGCTTCATTTATTAACTTCCAGTGTGTTTTTCTGAGTTTTAGCCGGGGTTCTAAAAGGTGGGGGGGGCAGGTCACTGCAAACCCACTACACAGGGTTAGAAATTTTTATTTCATTTTAGGATTAGAGAAGTGGCACTTTTGTGTTAGATTTAGACCAGTTTGGGAGAGAAAATAAATAAAATATATGGAATTGACCTTACAATGATCTATCTTCTGTCACCTACTCTGTAAGCTGAAGGGAAAGTCCAGTTATTTACTTGTATTTGACAGGCAAATGAGAATCTAACCATATGTTTCGGACTGATATTTCCCCCCATTATTTCCTTGTTTAGTTTGCTCTCATTTCCATTTATATAGGCCGCAACCCAGACTTTGAAACAAAATATGTGATTATAGGCCACAGCTGTTCTCAAGTTGGAAGAAATATTTGTAAACTTGGCAGCTGCTTGAGGAACCGTGAGTGGAGAAAAGCAAAGCATTTAATCTTGAGTAGATTGCTTAAAACATCACTGAGGGATTATTCCCTTTTGTGCTTCTGATGCCTCTCTAAGATCAGGTAATATGGAATTGTTCTGTCTGTGTGTCTTTCCAAATACTTGCAGATCCCCTCCTTCTGCATTTTAGGTCTCTTTTCAGAGAAATTCTTTATTGAGACTGGATATGGTAAAATCTGTTTTAGTTGTTCCCACTCAGTGAAGCATATCATCTAGCTATTGATACTATCTGTTTTATAATTTCTTAGTTACCTTCACTGAGCTATGTGAAGATCTACATGACATGTAGATATAGTTTGGTCACAGACCATATATATAATGTTCAGGTGATTCTGTGGGATAGCAAGGCTCACCATAACCCAGCTGAGGTGAATCGTTGGATAACAGGCAAAAAATTAAGCTATATGTGCACATGGGGAGCATGTAGTAGAAGGTAGTTTTGGGGTGGGGGGGGGTTGTTGGTTGTTTTTTGATTGGTTGGTTTGGTTTTTAGTGGTTGATTTTGGTTGGTTTGTTTGGGGTTTTTTTCCCTATTAAAAACAAATCAAAAACCCAAAACAAACTTCATAGCCATAGAGCAGTCACTAACTGAGCTGGTTTGATGTAGTAAAGACTTGTGACATACCAGGAAGGCATTCTTGCTCAAGTGTAGGAATGAGCTAACTGCTGAGGTACACATAGAAATAAGGGAACCTTATTGGTTGGGTCTATACCTACCCAGCTCACCGCTCGAAGCCGAAGGGTGTATCTTTATTCTTTGTCACCCCAGTACTACAGTACTGCTTCTGCAGCAGCTGAGAGTTGCCTGTGCTCTGAATTTCTTATGATGTGGTATTTCCTTTTGGTTCAGGATAAACCATGTGGCCATGTAAGCCCTGCCTTGGGACCCCCAGTGAAGAACAGAAGTAGATCTTAGGCCTTGCTCTCTGTCCAGTTTGTGGCTTTGAACACTTCCATTAAAAAGTATACACAATCAAATTTAAAAATCTGTGCTTTTTGCTGAGTTCTGCTTAAAACATTTGGTTTGATATGGCTTATAAATCCTTTCTAACTTGCTTGAATATTTTTTATCAGTTATCTGAGGAAAGAATTCTCAGAATTACTTGTCTTGTGTTACATCCTCAGAGCTTGCAGAATTCAGTATTTCAGAAACTTCATAAGTCAAGCTGCCAGATTTGTTACTGAACTTCCTTACAGACACAACTACCTACAAGTTCAAGTTTTTGTACTCGGAGAAGCAATAGGTTACACCACCTGCAGCCTGAAACTACCCCAGAAAGCAAATAATAAGCCTAAGGAAGCTGCCTTAGAATCTCTACTCTGTTGTCCTCTTTAACAATAGTATCTTCTGCCTTTTCTGCTTCTTCCCAGTTCCCTGAGTTCTTGGTCCTCGTTACCTTCCTGTTCTGGTCCAGATATTTTTCCAGAAAGGGACAGCCTTCAAAATTCAGTTATCCAGAAAGTATATGGTGAAAGTAGAAATGCATGGCATAAACAGATAGATGTGGTTTACAAGTTGCCACCAGAATCTCATTGTACTGAAGCTGGGATGACAGACAGCCTGTGGGTATATAATATTATTTTTATCCCTCACAGTGGCACAACCTGGTCTGGCCTTGGTGCGAGGAACATAATGGGCTTTTCTTCACCAGGACTTGGTGCCAGCTGCTGAAGCCTACCCCTTTTTCCTCTCTAGTGCCTGGATCCTTCAGCCCAGAGCTCTTGCTGACTGTGTTGGCTTGGCAGTTATTTCACTGGCCTGTTGTAGTGGGTGTGCTCTCTGCTCCTGCTATTTCTCTATCATATTTATGTATTTCTTGCAATTTTAAACAGAGCTCTGAAGCATAGTGACTATCATTTGATATTTATTCATGCAGTGTTCAGCAGAGGGACCAAAGCTGGGAACAAATGAGGTGTTGCTGTAATTCAAGTAAATAGTCATAGAATAACTACTGAAAAGTGAAAAAATTGGCATTTGTAGAAATATCTAGCTACATGTATGCTATGTAACCTCTGTACACTCTGTGTCAGTGGAGGTATTCAAGAAAAGACTGGATGGGGCACTTAGTGCCATGGTCTAGTTGGTTAGATAGGGCTGAGTGATAGGTTGGACTGGATGATCTTGGAGGTCTCTTCCAACATGGCTGATTCTACGTTTCTATGATTCTATGATGTTAGTGCTTGCATTGACTGCAAGGTTCAGTTAGCAAATTAGCTTGCTTGGAAGTATGTGTTTCCATGTGACTGCACTCCATAGCCATACTGAAAATTAAAAAAAAAAAAAAAAAGGTCCTCTGGATGTTTTAGAGCAGATTATCAAATCTAGGTTCGTTTAACAAATATTTTGTCAAGGACTGAGATAATGAAGGTCTTTATTCCCTTGCTAACTTTGCTGCAAATGCTTGATTAAAGGCCACTGGCTGTGCAGCACAGAAGATGAAACTAAACATACATGGCTGGTCTTCCAGTGGCTAAGAAAAATGCAGAACACTCATGAACCCGGAAAGTAGAAAATACCCAGGAAAATCTGTTGCTTTCTATTTCAGCTTAATTACTGGAGCTGTAATGTCTCCAGCACAAACTCCTCTTGCACAGTGTTATTTCAGACCCCTAGATTTTTTTTTTTTTAGCTAATTTTGTCTTTCTCCAATTAAAACTTCTGCTAGCTTTAGAAAGTGGTTTCCAGGGTGAATGTACTGACAAAGCCCCTCAATCCATGAGTAGTGGAGAGAGATGCTCTTTTGCTAACCGAGGTGACCTAACTGAAGGGATTGAGGGGAGGAAACATGTTATGTGGTAAAAGGAACAACTGTATCGTTGGAGGTTTTCAGCACCAAACTGAATAAACTCTGAACGACTTGGTCTGAATTCACTGTTGATGGTGCTTTGAATGGGAGGTGGGACTTAGAACCTCATGAGATCATGTTTAACGTAAATGGCTTTATGAGTACTGTGCATCAGACTTACTGTCTGATACTATGGTGCCAAGGAGTTGCTGCTTCATGGGGGAGGAGAGAGAAGGAACTAATTAACCATATTCCTTTACTTTGCATAGAAAAAATATAAATTTCTCTCACTTATGTTGCTCACTTTGCCATGGAGCAGTAGTTCCTTCAAGTTTTATTACCTCATGGAGCAAATTATTTCCTTAAAAATCACATTTGCTATTTGATGACTTTTCTGTTTCATTAGGGAGTCACTCAAATACAGCAGATCTAATTTTTACCACTAGCTGCACTGCAAATTTTAAACAGAGTGCTTCATGAAGGTTCACTTAGCAAGAAATGTGATTATAAAAGTATCTAATTATTTTAATTTGCATATACACTACGGATACTTTCCAGATACTGCCTTTTTTTAACCTTTAAGTGCCAAGTATACTTACAAATAAATAAGGCTGGATTAAATAAGGCTGGATTTTGTCTTGCTGGCTGACGTTGACTGGAACCTTGCCCTAGGAATGCATCCATCTAAATCTGCTGGACTACTCATTCAAGAAAAAACCAAAAACCAACCAAACAGCCAAACAAATAATAAAAAAAACCCAACCAAACAAGCAAAATCAAACAAACAAAAACCCCTCCCAAAAAAACCAAAACCAAACCAAACCAACAAAAAATCCAAAACCAATTCAAACCAAACCCCAAAAGACAACTCAACAAGAATAACAACCAAAAAAGAAAAAAAAAAAAAA
>VWZI01017683.1:387513-402764 GCA_013396835.1 Psilopogon haemacephalus
AAAAAAAAAAAAAACAAAAAAAAAAAAAAAAAAAAAAAAAAAAAAAAAAAAAAAGCCACCACCAAGAAGAAGACTAAAAGTGGCAGAATTTGGCCTGAATTTACCTAAATATGTAGGCCGTCTATCTGTATGTACAGGCAGCTTTGCTCTTTCAATAGAATTATATTATTAGGTTTTAACAAAACCAGATAGACAAAAAACTATCAGTTGCTTAGCTCTGCTCCATGGCATGTTGTTTGCCAGCAGTGCTTGTGGCTTTACATCCAACAAATGAATGTTCGCTTTTGCAGGTAGCAGAGGAACTAGTAACAGGCTATTGAAGGACTCACGCCAACACCTCTTTTAAAATACAGTAACGCTAGACCCTGGGTGCTATTAACCACAGCATAAACATACAGGACAGGTATAGACAGGCTGCTGAATCATGACCCTGTGATAGCAGGTGTAATTCTGCTCCCCTCAGAGCTCTGACTGAAACCTGCTCTGAATCTCTGGTGAAGCTGTTGATGATGAGGAATTCTTATTGATAAGTTCTGAATGGAGTGGCTTCCAAAGTTACTTCTTGGCCTACTGTGAGCAGGTAAACTGGAAAAAAAAAATCCCACATTTGTCTTTTTCAAAAAAAATCCATGCCATTGGAAATTTGGTATGACAGTAGGTTGCCCATGGCAAATTTCAAGACCCTGTAGTTTGAAATGTGTCAACAGGAGAGTTTCTCAGAGAAATGTTTCTATGCTTCATATACTTTTATTTGAGAAGGACAGATCTTTAATTTTGTTCTTGGAAAAAAAGACTGGTTCTGGGTGGCATTTACAAAAAAATAGAGGAAGACTGAAAGTGAAACTATTCAAACACGAGCAAGTTACGGGTAATTGAGAACATCATTACAGCAAGACATAGAAGTTGACCTCGATGCCCAGCAGATAATAATTGTGCCATCTAAAATGAACAAATATAGTACATAATGGTATGGCATTTCATAGAATGTGGTTTTTCCTTTTTTTTTTTTTTTTTTTNTTCCTGGACTGAAAGGGGACAGAGGAGAAAAAGTAAGTCTGAGTCATAGTTATACAGTGAAGAGTCAAATTTGAACAGTTGTGGAAGGCTAATGAATATGGGCCACCTTTAAAGTCTTTTGTTTTACCTCTGTATCGTTTGTGTTTACAAAGTACAAAGAAAAAGGAGACTATGCTGTTGTACTATTTTTCAGTGAGGTTCACCTCAAAACCTTGAAACCTACTGACAATACTCAGCCACATTTGACAAATTTAGAGATCTCAAGAGCATGACTTGGTCTAAACTTTGTAGAACTCCAAAACAAAGTAGAAGACTGAAACAAGACAGAAACTCAGTGCTAGTGCTTCCATATCCAGAAACAGTGGTGCTTCTTCAATATGACACATGGAAAGCCAGAGGTTATTAAGTACTGAACATAACTTCTGGACTGAGATAATCTTTAGCTGCTTGTCAACATATTTTTAAAAATAAAAGTAAAAAAAGATACCCTGCTCCAAGTTTGCTCTATTGACTTGTATTTACTTTAGACACATTTTTCAGATGTGCCTTAAACAACATTCATGGAAGAGAATTTAAACTTTCCATATCTTTCATAAAACAGTAAGTGTTTCAGACTGCAAGGTGAGTTTCTCCTCCAAATGATACACAGCAAACCAGATTAGTTTATTTAGAGCCCATGGCAGCAGTTTGCAAAGCATGTACTTGTTTCTCATTTGAGCCATTATTCACAGTGCACTTGAAAAGAAACTGCTGCAGTGCCTCAAAATAAAAACACTGAGACACTTCCTCACCATGTACATTTGACTTTCTTGTTGTGTGTCTATTCTTTTTCCATTCTCCATTTGTTGTTTAAATTGCTAGCTGCATGCAGCAAAAGTGCCTTTTCTCTGTTTGTTTTAGTCACCCTTAGCTGTGGTGCTGCCAACCTCAACATATTTAGTCCCAGCTGTCCTGATTCATAAGAAGATTTTAAAAGTGATGCCTTGTTTTCTGTTCTTTTGTTTTCTGTGGCTTTGCACATTCACAGTTCTAAGACTTGCTTCCTGGCTGCCAGGATAGTTTCTGAGGGATGTTTGAGTTTTGCAGCCCTTTTTTCTGTTTACTTTTAGGCTTACTACTTAGATATATTATAGCTGTGCCTGGAGGCTTTTGAGCTTTGGGATGGACGCTGCACAACCAAGGAGTCAAAAAAAACCCCAAGAAACCCCAAAACAAAAAATCAGTATTCAGTTACAAAACAGCAATTTTTTGAGACAATGGAATAATAGACAGGAAGGCTGAGAGATGATATTAAGATGACTCAATTGTTACGTGTCTAATTATCTGCAGAGCTTTTGTATCAATCTATTCTTAAATGACTTAAGTGGCCAAGAGCGCCTAGTTTCTCATTAACAGCTCATCAACTGGCCATAGTGTGTTAATGTCAGCACAGCTTCTCTAGAGACTGTAAATAATAAATGTTTGTGTTGAAATTATTCCTCTCTTTCCTTATTCTTGCCTTGTCCTTGTACTTGCAATGGGTGTTGATATTCTGCTGATGACAATTCTGTTGTTGTTGCAGGGATCCCTGGGCTCACCTGGCCTCCCTGGAAAGGATGGAGCAAAAGGAGAAGCTGTAAGCCTTTTTGTTCCTCCCATGTAATCCTTGCCTTTCAGTGCATGGCAGGTAGTGGAAATCAATCTGTATTGAGTAGAACATGTCTTGGGGATTTGTACGTCCATTTTAAGTTTGGTAAAAATAAATTGCAGGAGGTTAATAGCCCCAGTACTCTCCCTTGCATGTTTGCAGCAATGGCAGGTGCTGTATGGATTAGCCATCCTGAGAGGCTCCCAAGGCAGCTCTGCTATCATTCATTAGGATGGGAAAGGGGACAGCCATGGCAGTGGTTTGGGACTTGCTGCTGTGGCTGTGTTGGTTAATAGCTGCAGATGCAGAGCTTGGCCATTTGTTTTAAGTCTGGCAAATAGTCATAGGCTAGCGGAAATGGCAGAGGGTTTAGAGATCCATCCTATGCTTGCACAACAGACGGAGGTGAGAAAAATGGATGTGTCATACAAGGAAGGATCTGAATTCCTCTTGTGTACTGCTAAAAGCAAGAGAGGAGAAGCAGAGCAAGCTCAAAGAAGGATGAAGCATACTAAACATTGTCTTTAAGAGGAGTACAGTTGAAGCATAGAACCACAAACATGTTTTCCAGAATCTTGTGTGTGTTTTAGAGCTTTCTCTCCTTTGCCATGCTTGATTACCATTTCTTTGAATTATCTTTATTTTGATAGTGAACCTTTATTATCATTTACTGTCTCTTTGTGGAAGTCCTTTGGTAGCAACTGAAGGAACCTGGAGAAAGAACTCACTGGAAGGTCAGGCAGATGCAAAAGTAGTGGTACATAGCAGAAAAGCTCCTTTTCTCCCCTATTGAATCCTGTTAGTGCATTGTGCCATACCTGTCCCATTTCAGAAAAACTGTGACAAATTTTCAATAGAGCTTCCAGAACTGATGCCACTTCATCACATCACACATGGCAGTGACAGATTGCCTAGTGACATACTTGGACTTACAGAGTTTTTGCAGGAATTGTTTGTTGCACTTCAAGGTGACTATTCAAGATCAAATACATTATTTTATCTCTGGGGCATTATGATTGTAAATTGTAATTGGTGCAAGCTGTTCACAACATAGGGAACTCAATTCTTGCTACTTGTGTGGTGGTTTTGAGGACCAGAGGGATAGCTGATTCAGTTTTGGGGCTGTGGTCGTCTCATTCTGCTTTCATTTTTGTGAAGAAAGCACACCACATACTTTCAGATCTCTGGATAGTGGTACTCAGAACTGTAGATTTTGAACAGAGTTTCAATTTCTAAGGCTGCATGTATGACTGTTTCGAGCCATAGTAGACTTTATAGACAAAAGATTTGCATTTACTACTGATATTGCTCTTATTTCCAGGGCAATCCAGGACAGCCAGGAGCATTTGGTCTGCCTGGACCAGCAGGTCCAAAGGTAAGCCTACTGCTTCTTTCTATAGAAAGGCTTGGCTTGTGTGTTTGTTTGTTTGTTTGTTTGGCTGATTTCTTTAAAGTGTTTGTTTGTTTTTTGTTTGGTTTGGGGGGTTTTTGTATCTGTGAATTGCCTGAATTACTTTTTGTTTATGACTTTCAATATTCTCACTGGTGAATAAAGAAACTCAAAATGCTGAGGTATCATCAGTTAGGCCAGGTATGCAAAAAGAAACACCTTTTGCTCAAAAAACAGCATAGAGGGAGATGGTGAAAGGAACATGTCTTCAGCAAGCCTTCTACAACACTCAAAAAGACACTGGTGAGAATTATTATCCCTACTCTGTGACTGGAGGCGGGGGGAATATCTGACTGATCCTTGCTTGGTTGCCTTTGCCTATATTGGGAGCTTGAGTTTTGCAGTGGTGGACAGTGGCAGAGTGACACAGAATGTGAGTAAATGCTAGCATCACTGGGTTTGCTTTAAACAACATGCTTCTAAATGATTATCTGGTAAGACTTAGCTGAACGCCAGAAATGTGCCTACATTTTTAAGCCTTTCTTATGAGCAATCTTTCACCTTCCTTTCAATGTCTCATCTTGCCTTGTTCCCTGGTTACTGAGGGAATAACTGCCCAACAGCAGTAGCAGTCCTAACACAAAAAGATGGAGCATTAGGTTTTTCTTAAAGGGCATCATACACAGCAAGTTCAGCTCAGCCTATGAAAGGTGCTGCAAGGTCAAAAATGTAATTGCCCAAATTTATTTCATCCAGTTATGTTCCTACAAGAAAAGACCTTTTAGCATCACATCTTCTAGAAGAGCTGTATCTGGTCATCTAAACCTCTCATGAGTTCACAGATGCCTTTGTCACAGAATCACAGAATGTTAGGGGTTGGAAGTGACCTCAAAAGATAATACAGTCCAACCCCCTCTATTGTCCTCAAACAGGAGCTAAGTACCTGAACACCTTTCTAGGTGCTGTCCTGATCATCAGTTAGCTCCATCTAAGCAAACACTAGGGAGAAGTCCATTTATAATTTGTCCTGTTTCTCAACTATGGAGAGGTGCTTTCTCCAAAATGTTCATCATTTCCTGAAGTCTCATGGGGAAAGTAGGGGAAGCAACGGTGTGTTTGTGGATTAGCAGAACTCTTGACAGCCATCCCACTGTTCTCTGCAGGAGCTGTACTGCTTTCAGCAACACAAAGGGGTTGATTGTGGAAGCTGCATGGAAGCATCTTCAGCAGTGGATAAATGACAGGTGTAAAGAAGGGCTGGGCTGAGCTGAGTGGGGGCACTCTGGATATCATTTTGCCCTTCAGTGGGAAATGAATGAAACGAGCTGGATTTAGGCCTGTCAGCAGAATCTATCATATAAATAAATAAATACTTTTTTTTCTCTGTCTTGCATTTTTCCTGTAGTGGCAGTACAGACCAGTAGGCACTGGGGACAGGCTGGGGACTGAGTGGCTGGAGAGCAGCCAGGCAGAGAGGGACCTGTGGGTGCTGGTAGAGAGTAGGCTGAACATGAGCCAGCAGTGTGCCCAGGTGGCCAGGAGAGCCAATGGCATCCTGGCCTGGATCAGGAATAGTGTGGCCAGCAGGACAAGGGAGGTTATCCTTCGCCTGTACTTGGCACTGGTCAGGCCACATCTTGAGTACTGTGTCCAGTTCTATGCCCCTCAATTCAAGAGAGATGTTGAGGTACTGGAACATGTCCAGAGAAGAGTCACAAAGATGATGACGGGCCTGGAGCACAGCCCTATGAGGAGAGACTGAGGGAGCCTGGTGAAGAGGAGGCTCAGGGGTGACCCCATTGCTGTCTACAACTACCTAAAGGGAGGTTGGAGCCAGGTGGGGGTTGGTCTCTTCCCCCAGGCAACCAGCAACAGAATGAGGGGACACAGTCTCAAGTTGTGCCAGGCAAGGTATAGGTTGGATAGTAGGAAGAAGTTCTTCACAGAGAGAGTAATTTGCCATTGGAATGGACTGCCCAGAGAGGTGGCAGAGTTGTCGTCCCTGGAAGTGTTCAAGAAAAGGCTGCATGGAGCACTTAGTGCCGTTGGATAGGGCTGGGTGATAGGATGGACTGGATGATCTTGGAGGTCTCTTCCAACCTGGCTTATTCTATTCTATTCTATTCTATTCTATTCTATTCTATTCTATTCTATTCTATTCTATTCTATTCTATTCTATTCTATTCTATTCTATTCTATTCTATTCTATTCTATTCTATTCTATTCTATTCTATTCTATTCTTAGTATTATGCTCCTTGCTGTTTAAAGTTCTTCAATCTTGCTTTACAAAGCACTTAAAGTCAAACTATACTGAGCCATCTATGGTTACCTTCAGAAGGGCTTGATCCTGCAAAATGTTCCATATATCCTTCCATAGTGGGAGCAAAGTTGCATAATTCAGCCAAGTTTCAAAGTGATAAGGAACAGAAGTTTAGCACTGTGGACTAGGCAGGATAGGTGGTGGTGAGGCTGGACCTAAAGATGTCTGAGTAGACAGTGCTCGGTGCTCTGAAGAAGAAGAGAGGTGTGCTTGGCTAACCCCTTCCTCTCAGCTACAGTGGCTAAATATAAAACAGTTGTGTGCTTTCAGTCACTTTTTACTTCAATGGATATGCTGGCTATATGCAGTGTCCTTGAGCTGAATTCTGGTCTGAGCTATTTTAAGTAACAATCTTGACTTTGCTGACAGAGCTTTAAAGTCTAAAACATGAATCTGCACTCAATAACTCCTGGCATAAAGCCCAATCACCTTGCTAGTGTGGAATGGGTTGTGTAGAAATAGGCAGAGGTAGACTAATCAGAAAGGTCACATCTCCAATTACTGTTGTAATGATTTTTAATTATTTTGTCTTTCGACAGATCACTTATTTCATTTAAAATCATCAGCATCAATGCAGTGGCTCAGGGCTCTAGCTATGGAGAGCTACCTTGCAGTTTCTCTGGTGGGTTGAGATGCAGTCCTTGGCTCAATCCATCTTCATTTGTATTGAGCCAAGCAAGTGCAGTGCTCACTCAAGCAACTGTATGTGCACTCCAGGAAATTCAGCCCCCTCTTTATCTACTTTGCTGGGAGACTTTCAGACTTTTGCCTCAGAGGGAATTACCAGCACTTTCTTTTAAGGAGGTGCCTTGAAGTTTTTACAGACCTCATTAAATGTGTGAAGCTTCCAGTAGCACAGAAAAAGGTCCTGCAGACTTCTGGTAATAAGACTTCAATGCACAGAGGTATCATAATGGATGATGAGCTCGTTAGGGTGCATGTATGGCTTACAGGAGTGAAATGGCCTCAGTATGTCTTCCCCAGCTTTACTGCTTTTGCTGCTCTGTGAAGTCTCCAGGGGAGATTGTTCTTAGGTCAGTATCTTGATTGTAAAAACGTGTAGGAGTTTTGGTGTTTGGTTTGTTTCTCTTTTTCATCAAACCTAGTAGGTAAACTTTCTGTGTTCCAAGAAAGGTGTGTAACCATTCTGGTTACAAGCTGGTAGAGGAAAAGGAGAGCTCTCAAAGCCAGTGTCATGCCTTATCAGAGTTGGAGCTTCTGGTTATAGGGTATGTCATGGTGATTTGAGAAGGCAAGAAACATCCCAACTGGTCAGTGGAGAAAGCTCCCACATAAATATGTGGGACCTGCCAGTTTCATTTAAATAGAGTAGGTAGGTTCAGACAAAAAAAAAAGGCCATTAGTCAGGACTCTCACCAGTGAAACAAAGGTAGAATTTTTGAGATCGGCACTTTTAGCCTGTAAAATCCTGCAGCAAATATTCAGCCTTTTTCTTCTTTTTTCCCTCTATCTTAAATAAAGGTTAAAGAGATTTTTTGTGGCTGTCTTAGCTATGGTACTGTCATAGCTACAGCATTCCCATCTGAACTGACAGTTGTCTGCACTTGATAGAAAAAACAGAGGGACAGAGGAAAAAGTACATGCCTTTGAAATATAAAGTATTAGGTAAGAGTTTCATTTTGACAAATTTCCTTTTCTTTTTTTTCACTTCAGCTGTTGAAGGTCTCGCACTTCTCTGGTTTACCAGACATGATCTCAGCACAGGCCTTGAGGGCAATCAGCAAGTTTTCTCATTCAGACAAACCCAGTTTCTCTAGATATAACTTTTGCTGAGTGTTGTAACCATAGTTTGTGTAATGATACTGAGTTGGACATGGATAATTTGGACAACTTTTATCAGGCCTCTGTTTCTGTTGGGGCTTTGCCTGTACTTTAATAGTAGTATTTTTGTGTAGGCTGAAGGAGCAGATTTAAGGGCATGCCTGCTGCTTTCTCTCTGCCATTAGAGGACCTGCACTGCTTCCTGACCTTGCAGAGGTCCTCAGGTGCCTGATGTTGTAGTGATCCTGGAGTCACCTTTGTTTGTGTTTAAATCCAGCTCTTGTTCACCTGTTTGTGAATCACACTCACAACCTCTGAGTTTGTCATAGGGTTTCCTTCCATATAGGTCCAGCCTTTTTTAACAGCTGAGCTGATAAAATTCTTACAAGCTTCAAGGCACAGCTTCACCTTCTTTAAGATGAAATGCCTGCCATTTGTAGTCATTATAAGGCATGTAAAATCACACAGTGCTACTGCTCTTCATTTGAGTTTACCTTCTTCAGGGAGTCTGCAACAAACCGAAGGACTGCTGAAATGTAGCTGATCCTCTTGTGTTTTTCCCACTTAACGCTGAAATAAACACTGTAGAACATAGTTCTGGTGTTTCTTTCAATTTATTCTTTAAAATATATAACTTTAATTCTGTCACTCAGAATGCTGGTATATAGCCTTCCCTGCAGTGTTTGACCAATATATATCTGTGCTTTGTTTCACCAACACTGTATTCAGGATCCAAGACAGCTCTGTACACAACAGGCAGGCAATAACAGACATTGCCAAAATTTCTGAAACACCTGGAGAAGAACTAGCATGGGACAGTTTGTAGAGTAGGGCTGGAAGCTAAAAGCAAAATGTTCTAATATCTGAGTGCTGGGACCAGAAAAAAAAATTGCGATTTCACTTTGGATAAGTGGCTGGAGAGTAAGATAATACTCTGTATAGTAGTGCTGAGAGAGTTTAAAAGCCTCAACAACCCCGTGTGAGCCTGGGAGTGCAGCTTACATTTCTGAATAATTGATTTTATATTCTTCATCTTTCATGTGAAACAGTTTCTGGCATTTTACCTGTATCTCAATTGCTTTCTAGGGATCTGAAGGAAAACAGGGTCCCCCAGGAATTAAAGGCTATGTGGGTGCACCGGTAAGTTGTGACTTTTGTTACATTTTTAATGCTCATAAAACTTTTTCTTCATTTTCAGTGTGTTTTGCCCACCTATCTTTCAGGGTCTTGGTGTAGTTGTTGTTTTTTGTTTTGTGGGTGGGTTTGGTTTTTTGTTTTTTTTTTCTATCAAGCAGTATAGGATATATCTGACCACTTACCAGTACTGTGTCCAAATAGTGACATTTTCTTGGCTTCATTGAGTTTCTTCTGATTTCTTTAAATGAGGACAGGCCTGTAGCCAGTAGAAAGATGTCAGTAGACATGACTTGATTACTTAGATAACAGCTGGTGATTTTGTGATGCCCTCACTGTAATGTAATTTCTTTGGTCTGTGTTGATGCACCATTCATATGGTGCTCAAAAACTTCATCATAACACCACTAAAAAACCTCTACCTCTCAGCAAGTTTCCAATCAAATTTTCAAAACTGTCAGGGCCCAGGGGACAAACCTGCCTGGAATAAACAGACAGTAAGACCCAAATAAATCAGATGCTGTCAAGCTAGCATCTCTATTTTGTGGTCTCACCTTGGTAATTATGTAGTCAGCCTTTAAGCTGACTGTTGTAAAGACTGATTGGATTTTCTAAGGTTTAATGACCCGACTATACATCGGTGCATTTTAGTGGCATACCAGATGTGCTCATGCACTAAAAGACTTCCCTGCACCAGGCAAGGATGTGTTTATAACTTACCAAAAGGCGCCCTATGTGTTTAAAGGGTTTGGGCACTTTTGTCTTTGCCCAAGTGCATGCGGTTGCCCTGTATGATCTAAGACTGAAGACAAATAAGTTTAGAGGTGGCATTACTTTCCTGTGTAATAGACTTGTGCACTATTAGCAAAATAAAAGGACAAAGCTTCTCCTTATGTCACCTTTTCATGTGAGAATTAAAGTGTGCAAAGCTGTTCAGGCTCAGTCTGGTTTTTTAGGAATGGACAGAGCTGTGCAGTTTGCTTATAGTCAACCATGACCAGAAATCTGAAGATCTTAAAAAATAGCTAAATTATCCTGTGGGTCAAATAAACCCAGTCACGTTGTTCTCAGAAGTTTGGACATAAGCCTTCAGTAGAGTATAAAGAAAATTGAAGTTTGAATGCGGATGTGTTATTAGATTAAGAAGCATTCTATATTTCAGCATTTTTACAGAAGTCTCTACTGACTGAGTGTATTTGTCTGCCTATACCCAGTAGATGGTTCCTCAGTTGCTGTAATAAAGGTAAAACACAAGGCACCTTCTGTGCCAAGGGTGGTGGAAACTGTGCCTGTCCATTGAGTCAATGATCTATATTAGCATTGCTGTCTCATCAAACTAAGCCTCAGCAAATGATTCTGGTGTACCTGTGGGGACATGAATTACACAGTCTGGATGAACACTGACATTGGATTCATGGCAAGAAAATGTGCCCAGGGATTATCCAGCCTTTGACAGTTCTCAGAGATACCTGCTGTCTGCCTAGCTGCTGCATCCAAACTCACCAGGAATGGACATTCTTGCTTGTTTATGTAATACTTTTTTTCCATCAGTATTGTCCTGTACCTAAGTACATGAAAATGCAGCAACATGAAAAATGCAGAGCACTGGTTGTTTTCCAGACCATCTGCAGCTGTGGTGAGTTCTGTTCTCTGTCCCTCCACAGTGCTCTTGGCAGGAGGGTCATGTATCTGTGAGCAATATAATGTTACAAACGTTCTTGAGCCCACAGGTCATGCCTGCCCTGTGAGTCTGCTTACACCATCCTTGTGGCCAACTTTGAGGACTGGCAACATCAAAAATGTCCTTGAAGTTTACTTGAATAGATTGTGCAAGCATGTACAGTGTTCTGGTGAACAACTAGAAAGGTGTTCCTCTGGACTAAGCTTTATATTCTCTTTCTCTTTTAGGGTCTGCAAGGAGAAAGAGGAGAAAAGGGAACACGAGGAGATAAGGTATACCTGTTGCATGCTAGGAAAAGCCAGGCTGCTCTTTGCCTTTGCTCCTTAGGTAGAATGAGCTGCCAACAGCTCTGGGGGACTGATGATGGAATTTCTTCATTGTGTTGCACCTCCCAGTATTGTCTGGGAATGACTTCCCATGGGAATTCAGGAGGCCTTTATGAATCTACGCTGTCTACCAAGCACAGATTTAGGGGCTTCTTGTCTGTGTGTAGCTGGGGACAGGGGGACAGAAGAGAGAGAAGGTGAATGGGATGCCGCTGAGGAGATGTAGCAGATTGTCCACACTGTGTAGGAGTTATGAATGACCACTGCCTGCTGCTTACCATCTCTACATGCAGCATGTCACCATCTCACTTCTGTTGCTCAGGTTATTCAAATTTCTGTGTTTCTTCCATTTCCCATTATCATAAGCTCAATTTTTAATGAATATCAGACAGTTTATCTGTTAAAGTTTTCATGCAACTGATGCTGCTTCCCTGCCATTTTACACAGCACAGAACTCTCTGGTTCACTAAAGAGGCCAAGTACCTGTTATACCTGTAATAAGCTTTGCTTTTTATGTTCAGAGATGCCTCTAAAATTTAGTTTTTCTGCCCCTGTCAGGAGGAGCAGGTACTGGCTCACTCTTGCACTGACAAGAAGTGGAAGATGAGGCATCATTAGGCTCACTTGGACCCAAGTCACCCCTTTCTCAGGCAGGCAAAACAGGCAGCATGGCCTGTCTTGCAGCCCTGAGCAATGTCTTGTCTCCAGCTGGTCCTGAAAGAGGTGGTGTTGGTCCAGCAGCTTTGCCTGTGTTCAGGCTGCCTTTAGTGATATCTGCCTCTATGTGTTTGTGCAAAGCAGGGAGTTAATTAGCTTGCTGAAACAGCCTTGTTCCTATTTCTTGCTGTCCATCTCCTGGAGAAGAAACCCAGATTTTACACCATGCTTTTGCCTATGGGGGAAAACTATCAATAAAGCCTTAGTATGAGATACTGTCTTTTGCTTTTCCATGTGTTAAGGTGTCCACTCCAGTGTCCATTTTGTGGTTTATGACCACGTTTTGCATTATCTACCCTCACTGCTGCAGCAGGAGGAAAAGGCTGAATCATACTTTATCTTTCTTATGTTTTTGCCTCAACCCTTTGCAGGACTGGTTTAGTATGTTGTGTCTAGCCAGTTCTCCATTACCTTTTCTGGAGGCAGAGTTATTTAACCTGCTGGACTATTTGGCTCCTGGAAGAAAATCTCTATTTCTGACATCACTGTGATGGGGGAGGAAGCTGGAGCTGTGTGTGGGCAGGCAGCAGACTAAGCTAGAGGAAGATTAAAGTGAGGAAGAAATTAATTAAGTTTTGTTTCATTAAAAGAATATGCACAATTAGATCTCTCTCTCCTTGTTTTTCATTTGGGGTTTTTTTTGTAATTTTTTTTTCTTCCTCATGAAGCAGACAGATCTCTGCTGCAACAGTCGTACTTTGCCTTTTCCCAGGCTTTAATGGTGACCTCAGAGCACCCACTGCCATTACTTTAACATCTACCAGTCTGTACTACTGTGAAAACAGTGGGCGTAAATTCAGAAGGCGAAATATTTTGTCTGCTCTTCAGTCTGTAACTTGAGCACTGACACCTACGCAACCTGTGCTGCTTTGTGCCAGAGGAGAGAGCAGTGTTTATTACATCAGATGAGAGCACTGCTGCGTGCACTGAACTATTGAAACTGCACCCTGGTATCACAAAAAAGGCTAAATATCCCATAATATGTCTTGCTGCTATATTCTTATGTCCTGGGATCTCAGGCACAAGTGTTGAGGTTTCCACAGTGAGATTCCCACATCCAGTAGTGTAGCTTATGCCCAAACTTCAGGAGAACCACTGCACAATCTGAGTGATATCTCATGTCCTTTGGCATCCAGTTGGCTCATTGTAGAGCCCAGGACAGACTCCAAAGATAAGTCTTATGCACTTCCCTGCCAACACAACCCAAATATGGTACTTGACATGTTAATTTAGGACATACAGGCATTTAACATGATGAGGAGCATTGCTTGTCTGTTGTATTGCAGAAGATCTTGTTTAAGCACAGCTGCTCTGCTCTTGCCAGGTCCCTCTGGGCAGTGGGCTTGCTCTCCTTCAGTCTTTCTCAGGGCCCTGCAGACTCGTGAGGATTCATTTTTCCAAGAAACCATTTAATTTCCTAACAGGTAAAGGTTCGGTGGAACAGAGTTTTTTCTCAGTTGTTTACAACTTGTCACAATTTTGTTCCCTGGTTAAAAGCAGAAACACCAGTAGAGCACATGAGAGGGAAGCAGAGTCCTAAAATGAAAACCTGAGAGCAAAACCTTTTTGTGTTTGTTTGTTCTTTTGGGTAAAAAATCCCTTTCTCTAGGTAGATGATATTTTATTTAATGGAAGAAAAATTATGACAGATTTTTCTGAGGAAACAACTGAAAGCACAATAATTTGCAGTGTTTTCAAACAGCTTTATGCCCTGATTACTAGCAGTAAGAACAGTTACACTTTTCTGTTTTGGCAGCTGAAACAGCATGTGTGAAGTACACATTGCTGCAGTGTATTGATGTTAAAAAGTCTCCTGAGAGTACACTGCACATTGTGTCAGCAATCCACCAGGCTGTTGCTTACTGAAAGTCTGAAATCTAGGATATTGGAGTTCAGTCAGTGCAGAGGAAACCATTAATGTGGAAACTATCACCTCCCCAAAACCCAAGTGGATCTGGGTGTCTAATGATGGTTTTCAATTGCTTTCTGTAGGATACAGGTCTCTCTAATTTCAGACCTTGGATACAGAATTTTGAAATAACTTTTCTGTTATAAGGCTTTCTGACTTTCCAAAGGTGAAAAAAAAAAAAAAAAAAAAAAAAAAAAAAAGAAAGAAATTGATTTGCAAGTCTATTTCTGACTTGCTGAAGCAATGTAGTTTTCAAAAGGAACTAATTAAATCCAATGCTGTAAGTGCGGGTTTGCAGCTAATAACAGAGGTCAAACAGCCATCCTGTGGGACAGAATTAAAATGTCTCAAAACTAGTATTTTGCTTTCATTTCTTGTGCTGCTCAAATTTGTTTTTACATTCATATTTATGTTAACAGTGACAATGTGTGTGCGTGAATAATTTAGATTCAGCTAGGTGTGCAGAATCCAAGCAAAATCAGTGTTTCACATTACAGAGGTTTAAGCATTTTACAGAGTAAGAGAAAGTCTCCATTTGAAAGAGTTTTAATCTAGAGAGTCTGGAATGGACTAGGTCCACAGTCTGTAAGACAGAAGTGAAGTTCTGCAGGAGTATGTCATTGATCTAGTCATCATATCTGTCCCTTGATAGAGACTATAAAATATGGAATATGTTAAGCTTGAATGTGGAAATATGGTGAAGGTCAGAATTCAAACTTGAAAACATAATCTCTCAAAGCAGAAGATGACATTGAGAAGTGGCAGCTGCAAGGTGCTTCCTATGTGTAAGGCAACAAATTGCACACTGCTACAGACTGGGAGGAACTGATTAAAGAGCTGTCCCGCATAGGGAGTTTTGAGTAAAGTAAACATTATTCTGGGATTTAAAAATAAGAATCATCGAATCATGGAATGGTTTAGGTTGGAAGAGACCTCAAAGATCAACCAGTTCCAACCCCCCACCATAGGCAGGGACACCTCCCACTAGATCAGGATACTCAAGACCTCATCCAGCCTGGCCTTGAACACATCCAGGGAGGGAGCAGCCACAACCTCCCTGGGCAACCTGTGCAAGTGTCAAGTCACCCTCACTCTAAAGAACTTTCTCCTAACATCCCATTTAAATCTCTCCTCTGCCAGTTTGAATCCGTTACCCCTTGTCCTGTCATTACAAGACCTTGTGAATAGTCCCTCCCCAGCCTTCCTGTAGGCCCCCTTCAGATACTGGAAGGTTGCTATAAGGTCTCCCCGAAGCCTTCTGTTCTCCAGGCTGAAAAGCCCCAACTCTCTGTCCTCATAGCAGAGGTGCTCCAGCCCTCTGATCATCTTTGTGGCCCTCCTCTGGAC
>VWZI01017683.1:402874-420513 GCA_013396835.1 Psilopogon haemacephalus
GGTGCAGGACCTTACACTTGGCCTTGTTGACTTTCATGAGGTTGTCCTGGGCCCACCTCTCCAGCCTGTCCAGGTCTCTCTGGATGGCATCCCTGCTCTCTATAAACTGTGCAATAATCTTTCTGCTCAGTTAGCCTCAGCTGTCTCCAGTCTCAGGCACATAGCTGCAGTGAAGATGTGGAAAAATCAGATAAATGCAAAAATGAGATCAACACAAGATGATCAGAAGTCTGAAAATCACACCTATGAAGATAAATTGGAAGTATTGAGGTTGTGTAGTCTAGAGAAGTTTGAAGGGACTTCAAGTCCCTGAAGTTAGAGATTTTTTTTTTCTTCAAATACATAAGAGGCCATTGTAAAGATGAAGGGAATGCTCTGTTCTCTGTCGGGGCTTAAGGAAAGATTTACTAGTCTGAAACTGTAGCAAGAAAAAGTCAGGTTTATATACAAGAAGGAAAAATATGTTTTCAAGTGTTAAAAATTAAGTAGCAGAATAGATCACACGTGGACTTGTGGACTGTCCAAACCTGTAAACATATATAAGGAAAGAGTAATTTGTTCCCTAAGTTACAGAAAGCAAAGGTGAAAAATGAAAGTTTTTTTCTTAACTGTGTAAAAAATTAACTATTGCTGGATTATGGATTTATTATTTTTGCAAGAGCTGTTCAGAGCTGATATTCTCCTGGTGCACTTTGTTCAGTTTGCCTGCTGATGTGGGTTCATGTAGAAGAAAGATATTTATGTGGCAAGATGGTACACGGCCACTTCTCATTTCTAAATTCACATCTCAGCTATTTGATGCTATGTTTTCTAGATAGACAAGTGCCAACAGTTAGCAAAGTTAGAGATAATAAAAGTTTCCTACTATCTACACTTGATTCACCTCCTTATTATGGGATGGAGGCTCCCAGAAACTTTTTGCTATACAGATGTGAAGATTCCAGCCATTATCGCTATTGGACTGCTTTGAGTTTCTCTCTTTCCTATTTATTCCTGGAGGGGATGACATGGACATCTCTTTCAGAATGGTGACTTAAATAACATTGATTTGAATTATAGTGGTTCCCTCTCTTCTTTATTTAGGGAGAACGAGGCCTTGATGGGTTCCCTGGAAAGCCAGGTCTGGAGGGGAAACAGGTATGTGGCAAATACTCAATGACTGTAGACTTTTCTTTAAAACAAGTAGAAGCTAATTCTGGGTGGCTGCTGAATCATGGCAAGACCCTGCTGCATCAGCAGATTTTATGTTTATTATTTTAAGGATCTTTGTTGGCACAGTTTTCTTGTGTGTTTGTTTTGTGTTAGAAAGAAATTGTAATTCAATGTGCAGTTAAGGGAAATGCCAGTCCTTTAAACATGATAGATCAGATGTTTGTCTTAAATTTCATTAAAGACACAAGGAAGCAGACACAAAAATTCCTTTTTTTTTTTTTTTAAGTTGATTTCTATAAACTCGTTCTTTCCCCTGTCCATAACATGAAAGGGGGAGAACTGGATTTAATGTGTTTGGTTTGTTTTCAATAAAGGCTTGGAACTGTCTATATTTTTAAGACAAGATGAAACCAGAAAATGGTCTAAAAGATCAGTACATTTCCTTTGCCTAAAACTATCTGTAAATCCCACAAGACTTTTTTTTCATTACTCAGGGCATTATACCTAATGAGAAGCACCATTTACTCCCAAGAATTTTCTAGTCTAAATAGCAAAGTAAAGATTAGGAAGCAGAGGCTTAAAAGTGATTTGTCAAAGCCATGCAGCCAGTCATTGCTGCTCTTGAGAGAGAAGCCTCTGGGTTGCCATGTCTGCATCCTGTTCACTAGCTCTTGTTGATTTCTGGTCTAGTAAGGATCATTTGGATGCACAATTTCTGCAGTTTGGGAGGCTCCTCAGGATAGTTGATCTTCAGCTGGTTGATTGTGATGCTCACGCAGACAAAGTGGCTGCTGGGAACTGATCTATATGTGCTTTATAAACATAGCAGCTATGTACTGCATGAGTGTCTTACTCTCACTCTTCTAGCTACCAGAGATTCAACTTGATTTTCTGGAAAGTACTTTTGTTTCCATACCAGACACATCCTTTTATAGATATCAAGGTATAACATAATTAGCAGTCAGAACCTTTGCTAAATCTATATCTTCCTCTCTATGAGGTGTTAGAAATTATTGTACTAAATGCTCTTCTGCTTCTTCATGGGAGATTTGACACTTAATCATTGCTTTTTTCTCCACTCTCTTCCTCAGACACATTTTACCCCATACTGAGAAGTATTTGTCTAGTTAGTGTTTCTCACTGTCTTTATAAGATGGACATATTTTCTGGTACTAGATGCAACTCTGGAATCCCAATGAACTATGTTCACTGTGTCTATTATGTTGTTTACTGGTTTATACTTGAAGCAAATGTAGATGGTGTGAGAAATTGCAGAGGGATGAGAAGGTGGATGTTAATTGCTTGCTACTTTTAAAGAACAATTTCTCCAAGTGACATCCTATTACAGAAACTGAGATTTTCTGATTTTTAATTTTCCTTTTTTCATATCTAGAAACCTAGAAGTGGGCAAATCTTCATGCCTGAATTTTATCTGAATTTTATCACTGAACTGCAATCCTTCTGAACCAGATGAAATTGAGTTGCTGTCATTGTCGCTTCTGTGGCATGTCCATCCTTACTGCTCTTGCTTTCTGTACAGCAGAGCCAAAGCAACCTTGTGTGTTATATTAACTCCTAGCCTTGTGCAAGGGGATATGGCTCTGCTGCTGATACCCAAATATACAGCTTTATGTTTCTTCTGTATTTTAAGGGAATGGTAAATTATGACCTGTGGTATGTAAAGGAAAGATTTTTCTCTCCATTTCATCTGTTTATAGGGCCCTGCTGGCAGCCCAGGTCCTCCAGGTGCCAGTGGGACCAAAGGAGAAAAGGTGAGTTGGGATGAGACACATGGGACACACATTTGATAATTTCTCTTTAGACCACCAATGGCTGCTGGGCTTTTAATATTATCTTATTTATGCGTAAGTGAAGTTAATATGCATATTTCACTTCTCTGACAATGCTTGGGTCTCAAATGTGTATAAGTGAGTGTTAATTAGTGTCTGGTTATAACTCTCCTGCTGTTAGTTTAACTGTCATAGCAGGAGTACAACAAAATAGGGAGTAATTTGGCTCAGAAAATCTTCCTCACCTAAGAAAAATGGGCAGAAGTGTCAATATGTTTGTGCGGATGCCAATTTTCTGACCCAGGAGGTGTAGAATATACTCAGAAACCAGTAGTCAAATGTGTCTAACTCTCTAACCTCCAAAATTATCATTCACTGCTCTCAGAAGAGATTTTGACCTCATTGTTTTTCAGAGTTCCTAAGGCAGCCTTATGTTTCCCTGTCTGCTAGAGGTGATGTGATTTTGGCATTTCCTCCCTAGTTCCTTGGCAGGATTGCAAAGGCATTCCCAGTTCTGTGTTTTTTACTTTTCTCTCCCAGACAAGGCAGTGAACCTCATCCAAGAATGCAGAGATAAGAAGCAAATCTCTGTTTCCTATTACTTTCACACTTAGATTCAGCAGCTGTAGGTGAGGTTTCTAGAAGCAGCTATAAGCAGGGCACATTTATTGAGGTGGTAAGCAACAAGATCTCTGTGTTCCACCAGTCTTGAATTTATAACATTTCATCCATATTTCTAAGTGGCTCCATTTGTTGCTTAGAGAAGATGTTGAGCTCCTTGCTCCATTACTTTCAGTGCAGCTGATGTGCTTCTCTTCAGTCTTCCTGGCACAATATAGACTTTCTTTAAAATAAATAATAAGTAGTAATTACACTTGTCTTAAGAAAGATCATTAAAGATATGCTAGGTCATACTGAGATCTAGGTGAGTAATGGACAAATAGAATGTGAAAGGAAGGCATATGATAATTTTTGCATTAGTTTGTGCCTATATGGAAGAATATACCTTCTGGATCCTTAATGTTTAAGCATAACAAATGCTGGGCATTGCTGGAGAAAAATGGGCTGAAACAAACTGGTAGCATAGATAGCAATAAATCACGTAAAGAGAGCATAGCATCTCAGTGTTCTGCAAACACTTACAGCCTGCTCTATAAAATTACTTGGAGAAAATGGCACCATTTCTTGATCTTTCTCTTGAAGAGCTGTTTGGTCATTAACAAACAGGACCATTTTGGTCCCCAGATATCCATCCTCCAGGCTCCGGTAGGGATCTGAACACCAATTAGGTTTAGCTATGTGGCAAGATTTTTGAAGCTCACTTTTAATGTTATGATGCATCTAGTACATCATTCATTTTACATCTCTGAATGTCATTAAAACAGTCTACAACATCACAGTAATGCAGAACATAACCAATTCCTAGATGAGTTCAACTGCAGGGCAGAGGAAACAGAGTTAATTTGGATTACATGTTCATGTCTATTAATTACAGAATGCTATTGAAAACAATGAATAACTGCAGTTGGAAAACATGTGTAGAGGTTTTTGTGTTATGCTTTTGCTTTGTTTTATGAGTTGTGCTATGCTGTGTTCTGTGTTATCTTTTGTTTCATGTTTCCCTGCAGGGTGAACCAGGACTTCCAGGACTGCCTGGCTCTTCAGTAAGATTGATTTTGGGATTTTTGTTTTGTTTTGTTTTTTCTTATTTCACTTTCTCAAACTCTGTAGGCATTATTGCATGTGGAGAGAAGGTGGAAGTTTGAGGTAGGAGAACTTAACCAAATGAGAGCTATTCTTCAATAGTTTTTCCATTAAAAAAGTGAGATTTAAGGCAGTGAAAAGTTTTGAAGGCAAGTGATGGATTCCAAGAGGGAGATGCACTGCCAAAATGTTAGATTTTGAAATGTGAACATCAGGACTTGAAGAGGCATTGTGAAAGCATTGCCTCAGGTGCATCACAGAAAGCAATACCGTGACAGGACTGTGTGTTTTCAGGACAGATGTTGAGTTGATGTCTAGTGGCCTTTGGAAAGTAAAGCCTGTGAAATCTATAAAAGCAAATGAAATTCCAGAAGAGAGTTGAATTACTGAATGCCTTTGTCATGGGCTGAATGGACTTAAGAGGTGAAAAGAAAAAGGACATTTCTCATGAGAGGAAATTATATTTTCTTGTATTATATCTGAAAAAGTCCTGGTTGAATATGAGACAGCTAGGAGCTGATGTGCCAGAATCAGGGAACCAATGGTTTAAAAAGCAAACTGAGAAAACAAGGAGAGGGAGTTTTATCTTTTCTGTGGCTCTAAATTTACACACCTTTGTGCATCACTCTGCCTTCAGCAATGCTTTGAGTAACTCCAGAGGCACCACTAGCAGGGACATAAGGATGTACAGAGGTTAGTATTGTCTATTTGAAGAAATCATCTCCAAGTGAATGGAAAAAGAAAATTTACCATAAAGTATGTAGAGAACTGGTCTAGAATTGAGTTTTTCAGGTGTTGGTAACAAAGCAGTTGGGGAATATCTCTTTTATTTTCTGTGGTGGGTTGACTCTGGCTGTGACAGGTGTTCACCAAAGCCATTTTATCACTCCCCTTCCCCTAAAGAGCAAGTGGAGTAAAATATGATGAAAGGCTTGTGGATTGAGATAAGGACAAGGAGGTCATTTAGCAATTACCATCACAAGGAAAACAGACATTACTTAGGGAAATTATTTAATTTATTGCCAATTAAAATCAGAGTACAGTAAAGAAAATGAAACCCAAATCTTAAAAAAACCTTCCCCCACTTCTCTGTTCTTCTTGGGCTCAACTTTACTCCCACTTTTCTCTACCTTCTCCTTTTCAACAGCATGGGGGGATGAGAAATGGGGGTTTTGGTCAATTCATCACATTTTATCTGCTGGTCCTTGCTCCTTAAGGGGAGAGTTCCTCACAGTCTTCCCCTGCTCCAGCATGGAATTCCTCCCATGAGAGACAGTCTTTCAGGAACTTCTCCAATGTGAGTTCTTCCCACAGACTTCAGCTTTTCATGAACTATTCCAGTGGGGGCCTCTTCCACAGCGTGTTGCCCTTCAAGTAATTGACTGCTGCACTGTGGGGTCCTCAAGTGCTGTCAGCAAACCTGTTCCAGCATGCCTTACTATCTCCACATGTCCACAGGTTCTGCCAGGAGCTTGCTCCAGTATGGGCTTCCCGTGAGGTCACATTCTTCTTTGGTGCAACCACCTGCTTCAGTGTGGGGTCCTTCAGGGACTGCAGGGTGAATAATTGTCCACCGTTAACCTTCATGAACTGCTGAAGGACAACCTTCCTCACCATGGTCTTCACCATGGGCTGCAGGGGAATCTTTCCTCTGGTCCCTGGAGCCCCTCCTCC
The DNA here is from genome assembly GCA_013396835.1 of Psilopogon haemacephalus. Lineage (NCBI taxonomy): Eukaryota > Metazoa > Chordata > Aves > Piciformes > Megalaimidae > Psilopogon > Psilopogon haemacephalus. Next base: position 409,195 of record VWZI01017683.1, read on the forward strand.
CTCCTTCTTTACTGACTTTGGTATTTGCAGAGTTGTTTCTCTCACATATTCTCATTCCTCTCTCCCAACTGCTGTTGCCAGGGTGTTTTTCCCCAGCTTGAATAAGTTATCACAAAGGCACTATCACTGTTGTTGATTGTCTTGGCCTTGGACAGCAGCAGGTCCATCTTGGAGCTGGCTGGCATTGGCTTTTCAGACACAGGGAGAGTACTAGCAACTTCTCATAGAAGCTACTCCTGCAGCCCCTCAACTTCCAAAACCTTGTCACACAAACACAATAATCTTAAAATAAAAGTTAAAAAAAAAAAAAAAGGAAAAAACAAACCGAAAGAACAACAAAAAAACCCACAACTAAAACCAAACATTAGGAAAAAGGAGCCTTGAACTATTGGTAGAATGCATTAAAGGGCCACTGGGACCAGCAACAATTACTGTAATGCTGTGCGAATGAAGACTGGGTGCTAAACCCAAGAACCTTCCTCATGAGAAAGGCAGAAGGCAATTTTGTTACCATGAATGTAGAAAGCAGAGGGTGAAAGAGCTCAGGGGGAAAAGAAAAAAAAAGCCTGTTTGGGTAAGAGCCTTTTACTTTTCTGCTTAAATGCGAAATTAGTGATGTCACAGTAGTTGCCAAGAGGTTTTGAAAGATATGTATAAAAACTGAAAATGAACCCAAAGTTCCAGGAGGTGGGTGTAGAACAAGCTGAGAATGCTGACAACTGTCAGTCACAGCCACAATAGCTTGCATCAGAGAGCTGATGGAAGGTTTGAATCATGCACACATTGAAGGTCAGCCTGCTATTTATATGATGCCTTCTTCATTCAATATGATTTTGTAATTTAAAATAAGACAAGAGGAAAGGAATTTACTAACTTATTTATACCAAGGAGATAATGAATCAAGTTCTCACTGTTTATACAGCCACACCAATCACTTCACAGGTACCTGAGTAAGCAAACTTTGTGTCAGTCCAAGCTGTTTAAATAGAAATTATCCCTTAGGCTGCAGAAGGATTTGAGGAGCTGCAGCAGTGAGTGTGCATCACAAGGGAACTGCAAGGATAGAAAAGTAAACTATGGGGGACTATCACAGCCCTGGTACCTCTTGTGTTGTCTTTCCTCTTTTTCTCCTTTATGACTCTGTATTTTCATTGCAGGTGCCTACTGAAGGCCTGAAAGGAGAGCAAGTAAGATAGATACAATATCTATTTTTCTGTTGCAAGGATGCTTTTATGTAGTTCAAGTGCCTGTTAGATTAGATTTTGCTTTAAATGTTGCTTTAAATGCTTTCATACCTCAAAATTAAGGTGAATAGGAGCCTTGTCAGGTCATCAAGGAGCATGTTTTCCTATTTGCAATAGAGAAAACAAACAAGAAAGGAAAAAGAACTGTCCTTTTCAGGTGTGGTGAATCTAACATAAATGAGAAGTATAAATTGAAAAGTCATCTATGCAATTCTTCAAGTTTAGGGAAGAATTAATATGAAAGATAGATTATATTTAAGTTTTATGCATAATTTTACCTCTGAAGCTGGGCACTCAAATAGGAAAGAGACACTTGATGCTTAGTCCTATGTGTATTATATATTTAAATTTTGGTTTAGTGTTGGTAGGTGCATAATCCCTTTTCAACTGTGATTTAATATGAGGATATGCATCATATCAATGACATTTTAAAGCCCTTCACAACTGTACTGGCTCAGAGGAAATGCCAGTGGAAGCTGGTTTTGCAAGAACTGCTTTTCTTCACCACTAAATCCCAACCCACGGTATTCTACTGGAATATCCAGGATAACCCAGTAACTTCAGTACTTTTGAAAAACAGTCAGTTATGGATAAATGCCTGCTGAGTGGGTGGATCTGTTTGTTTGCAGTCTCATGAGTACCAATAATTCAAGTAGCTGGAGGATTAAAGAGAAAATCAGCTGGTCTCTGCACTGGTTCTTCAGGATCTATGAGAAAAGGGGTGGTATAGGTCCTGCACAGATGGCCAGTATGGATAATGTGGAACTCTAATCTTTCATACAGATATTGTAACACTTTTTATAAAAAACACAAACATTTCTGTAGGGAGAGCCTGGGCCAAGAGGACCACAAGGCCAACCTGGACTTCCTGGACCTCCAGTAAGTTGTTTCTCTCCATGCTTGCAACTCCCAGAAACTGGAATTAACATTAGTGTAAGGCATATATGCAAATTCCTATACATTATTCAGGCACTAAGAGTGCTCCCAGCCTTCTTTTTTTCTTCACTGCTTAGGGGTCTCCTGCTGTAGATGACCACTATGAAGATGGCACCCAAAACATGAGCAGTCATTGCAGAGGCAGACTTTCTCTCGAGACTGTTGTCTTGCAGAACTTCATTAGTTTTCTATTTCAAATATCTTGAATATAATTGGACTCAATGATCTTAATTTTTTTTCCCAACCAAAACAATACTATGTCTCTCTGATTTAAAGAGCTGTATAGGAATCCAGCACATCCCAGAAGAGCTGCTCACTGGCAATTTGGAAGTTGTCATATAATGAAGGTCAGATGATAGCTGCTGTAAAAGGGGTTGGCTTTATGCCACAAGGTCCTGGCTAAAATATTTTGAGGACGAAAATAAGAACTGAGTATGGCTATTTGTGTTTCAACACAATTTTTACAAGAATTCAGATGTTGGGATTTTTATTTTTTTACTTAATTGTGTCTTATTGTAGTCATATTTTGTAACACAGCTCTGCAGGATGTCTCTGTTCAGACCGTCACTGCTGCCTCATTTGCAAATACTCTGTATATCCTCACTTTTCAATTGTTTGTTGTGTTTCACTGGTGATTGAGTTCTATAAAATTGATGAAACTGTGAAGATGTGTTACTTAGGTAAATCTGGATTTAGTTGTGTGCTCTGTATTTAATCAGGGCATTGTCACTTTTCTCTATCCTGTTTTCTTTATTCTCTTCTGCTCACAGGACAACATAACTATGAGGTAAGAGTTGTCTAGGTAGCCATGCAGTAATGGTAGCACAAAACAGCTAGGAAATGGTTATGTAGTTCATTAGTGTTTCTTACACTGTTCACTTTCTAAATCTTTTCACTTTTAAAGGGAGAGACTGGTCTGGAAGGCAAGCCTGGAGTTCCTGGTTTACCAGGTCAAAGGGTGAGCTGCTCTTTTTATTTAACATTGAGTCTTAAGATTCTAGGGAAACATTTGGCTGATAAGTTTTGGTACTTTGGCCCACTTTACATATACTTTTCTACTTTTTAAAAATAATTCTGGAGGCCTATATCCTTTCATCTATTCCTTCTTTATGGTTCAGCAATCTTCAGTACCTCTTGGTATACTGTTGATGAAGGACCCTGGTAAATTCTTGATATGACTCTGCATATGTAGAATGATACAGACAGATTGAAAGTTAAAAAAAATGCTGCTGCCCTGGAGATCAAAGAAATACAAATGCATTTAAAATACTTACTATTTTCTGTTCTGTTTAGCCTCTACTCAAACACAACTATTCTTCCCAGGCAACATAGTTTGCTCTTGTTAAAAAAAGATCACATTTTCTCTGACATAGTTATATTTTGAAATGTTCAAGTACTGATAAAAAGTAAATTGCACAGCAGTCCTGAGATTATTATGTACATGCTTTGAACCTCCCTTTGCCTTGCTAATGCCCATTTGTATGAAGAACATCTTGGTAGAAAACAGTGTGTGAGGTACTTATTTAACCTTTCTAGAAGCAGTCATTTCAGTCCTAGTCCTGCTGTTTGATGGGTTCCTTTTATAAGTAGTTAGAGAGACTTTATCATAGCTTAATCTGTACAGGAGATTGTGGGGATTCCCTGTATTACATTGGATTTGAGTTGACCCATGTGCTGTTAAAAGAGTGGGTGTAAGAGTGCTGCTGGTGAGCTTGGGGAAATTATGGACAAGGGATGGTTCTGGGAAGAAACATATATTTTGGTAATTTCTTTTTAACAGACTTTCCATTGAATTGCAGGATACTAATGAAGCTATAAGCATGATTTTTAGGAGATTTATTTTCTTGGGAAGATGGGGCATGCCGTCTTGTGTTAATGCCATGGTGGAAAATGGCATTTAGTTGCTTTTTTGTACCTTTCCAGTCTTAAGAAAATATCACTTTAGCAAAATACTGTGATGTGCTTTAGTTATGAGTTGAAAAGTTCTGGACTGTCCTGGTTTTAAAGCCTGCTGTGAAACATTGTTTCTTGCATAAGATTAATCGAGCACATTAGCTGGGAAAAGGACAGTGATCTGTCAGGATCTACAATAGGACACGAAGCACTCCTGCTAATGATCATTTGATTAGAGATGTCATTTGATCCATGCTGTCTTTGAATGTTTCCTTAGATTCTGTTGTGTCTAGGTAGTTAGACTTCTCCTGAGGGCCTTTATTAGTCACCAGGCATCTTAGGTGGGTAGATATACTTTTTTAATTAAAGGCCATTATTCAATGAGTGAATGCATGAGAGGAATCAAAGTCCTCAGCTTGATGAATCTACATGAATAACCTTCATGTGGGAGAGAGGAGATTAGCAGATATTAGTGATTCACCATTAGTACAGTTCTTGACAAAGCCCAAATAGAAATTCAGGCATTGATTCTCACCTTACATAAATTTGATTGCAGAAAGCAAGTATTAGACTTGGAAGTTAAAATGCCAAGAACAGAAATTTCCTCAAATACTTGTTCAAGTCTAGTTTAAAGTGACTGGTTGTGAGTTGCGGACAGGGTCTGAAGGCACAGCTCAGAGCTGTAGCAAGCCCTTTCCACACAACCAAGTAAGAAGGCTCTCTATCAGCACAGTCCAGCACTGAGGACCTGGACAGGATCATGATGCCTCAGTTTCATTTGTGTCTCCAGCCCTGGCTTGTTGTAAGACACTCATAATATCTCTTCACTCCTGCGTCCCCCATCAATAGGGATATGAGTCATATGGCTTATACAGTATGTGAGCACACCAAATAGCCAGCCTGGGTTTGTTTGTTATTGAGTGTGGTCTCCAACACAACTTTGAGTCATGCCATGTCTCCCATAAAAGTGGGAAGTGTGGGGTGGCTGTATCTGGTAGGTGGAACGATAAAGGCCATCTTCTTTTGTGAGAAAGAGAGTTTAGCTGTGGTTCTTTACAAATGGAGCTCTGTCCCATTATATTTAGCATAGATGTACCCTTCTTCACTGTTGTGAAGACAGAAAAATCAGACATAGCTAGAGGCAGATTTGAGACTCCTTTTTAGCAGGAGATACAGAACAGTTGAACCATCTGCTTGCCTGATCCCTCTGAAGATTTATATGGGTAGGGTTTCAAGATTTTTTAATCTGTATCTCGAAAAATGTGGTTCCTGAGGTACTTTCTAAATATTCTAGCGTAATACCTTGTAATTCAAGAACGGATTACAGCACAAGACTGACTGCAGAACCCTTTCAAGTAGCATACTGGAAAGGGGCTGATGTAAAACAATCACAGTTCTGCAGTATGATTCAACCTTAGTTTTGCATTATGGTCTTCAATCACAATGTAAATGGCATCTGCACATGTACAGAGTTCCTGTGCTGACACAAAAGATGTGTGTATAACCATTGGAGTTCTTAGAAACCTACAGTGCTTTAGTTAGCTGTAATGCAGCTAGCACAAACTACTAATGGACTAAAGATATGTCTGGAACTGTTTTGTAGAGGAATTTGTCTCATAACACAGTTTGCTGGAAATGAAGGACCCTGACCTGTGCAAAGACAGAGGCAATGTTGGCTGATATTAGAAATATAATGCAGAAGCCACCTACACAGTGTGTAGTTTCCACAGAGGATGGCATATTGCACTAAATATGCTGGTGACCATTTGGCTGACAGGCATAGGCCTGTACATGTTGGAAGGATTTCTATGAAAAGAGGAAGTGTGATATTCTTTTGGCATGAAATTATTGCTTCTGTTATTGCTGACGAATAAAAGAATCCATGCGGTAGAACAGTTGACAGACAAAGAGGTATAGTCTTTAGAGAGTCACCATTTCTGTTGGAGTAAAAAAGTCAGTCTAATTTCTCAAGATGCTACTGCAAGCTTAAACTTTCATTTAAACACATCTGTTGTATTTGCTCCAAGTACTTTATTTTTGATTGAAATTATACACTTTCATTAAAGTGGGGATACCAAGAAAAATCATATTTTCTGTAGCAGTAATATGCACCCATTTTGAGTTTGATGTTCTGTACTTCATCCTCATTTTCTATATCTACATTATCAAAATTTTCCCGTGGTCAAAGCACAGTCAGTGGAAACTAACAAGAAAACCCCACCCCACCCTTCAATAAACCACCCCTTGAAACCCAAACCCAAAACCAACCAACTAACTGAACAAAACCCCCCAAACCCACAAAACAAGCAACCCCCTCAACCCCCAAAAACAAACCATAATCTTATAGTACACTAAGAACAATGTTAAGAAAAAATAAAAAAAGGGGAAATATATTTTTCAAATAGTAACCTTTAATAAATGTCCTCCAGGTTTAAGACTCCAACGTACATCAGTGAGAAGGAGAAGTAATTTTTGGAAGTTTCTTCATGTACTAAATAATTTATGCAAAACACAGAATGTGAATTGAATGTAGAAACATAACTTCAAAAAAAATTTACTGCAAGATCTTTTTTTGGTGAGCTAATGGCAAAGTTCAGTGTCATGGTCTGTTAGGTTAGATGCAGGAGGAATAAATGCAGCTCCAGGAGCAGGTTACAAAGGGGAATCTTCTGCATCTTTGATTCAGGTGCTATGTTTCAGCAGATGTACATGTTCATACATCCACATACCCTGAACATTTATTCCCAAAGTCAGAGCAACAGAAAAATCTTAAGGGTACTTTCTTGACTCTTTGCAACTAGATTACAAGGCTATGAGTCTCAGTAAGTGCTACACACCTGTTTTACAGTACAGCCTAAAGAACTCTGTTGAATCTGGGGACTACTAGATTCAGGACTCACCCTCCACCCAGAAGAGATGGGTTAAGAGCATTGCCAACACATGTGTTCTGGTTTGAGCTAGAACAGAACAAATTTTGTTCAGTGATTTTACTTTTCAGCTAACACAAAAAGTTTATTCATGTTAGCTGTCATGGGAGAGATAAATTTATCTGATTTCTGGAGGTCTGCTTAGCTCATAGAATGAATCACAGATACATAGAATGGTTTAGGTTGGAAGGGACCTCAAAGATCATCCAGCTCCAACTCCCTGCCATAGGCAGGGACACCTCCCACTAGAACAGGTTACTCAAGGCCTCATCCAACCTGGCCTTGAACACATCCAGGGAGGGAGCAGCCACAGCTTCCCTGGGCAACCTGTTCCAGTGTCTCACCACTCTCACTCTAAAGAACTTCCTCCTAACATCCCGTTTAAATCTACCCTCTGCCAGTTTAAATCCATTACCCCTCGTCATAACAAGACCCTGTGAATAGTCCCTCCTCAGCCTTCCTGTAGGCTGCTTTCAGATGCTGGAAGGCTACTATAAGGTCTTCTTGAAGCTTTCTCTTCTCCAGGCTGCAGAGCCCCAACTCTTTCAGCCTGTCCTCATAGCAGAGCTGCTCCAGCCCTCTTGTAATCTTTGTGGCCCTCCTCTGGACTGGCTCAAACAGTTCCATGTCCTTCTTGTGTTGGGGGCTTCAGAACTGCACACAGTACCCCAGGTGGGGTCTGATGAGAGCAGAGTAAAGGGGGAGAATCCCCTCCCTTTCCCTGCTGGCCACGCTTCTTTTGATGCAGCCCAGGACACAGTTACTGTCTGGGCTGCACATACACACTGCTGGATCATGTTGACCTTTTCATCAACCCAGACCCGCAAGTCCTTTTCCCCAGGGCTGCTTATTTGTGCATTTGATGGTGGATCAGGAATACTTTCTCCTTTTTGACCTTTCTCCTAAGTGGATTGTTGCATATGAAGTTCCAATTACAGCCAGTTACATCTTGTAATGGGAAGTCAACACTTTCAACTCTAATTTCTTTGTGTACAAACTCCCCTTGATTTGAATAACCTTAGACTTGCAGGGTCCAAGGGAAGGAGGTAGGTGGTTGGTATCACCAGGGGCAGATGTTTAAATACTCCAGGAGAGAGGGAAAAATAAGTTTCCCCAGCAAATGAGGTAGACTTTTTTGAAGGAGCAAGTCCCAAGGTGGAATCTCACTCACTGTTCAGGAGCCCTCATAACCCTTTTTTTTAACTTTGCCACAACAGCAAGAATGACCACCCATAGAAATGGCCAGCCCTGCTGGTAGTTGTATTCTCAAGCTAGAGAGCCTTAACTTCACGATTTACTGTCTTTTTATACATGTAGAGACTGTAAAAGGCTTCAGGGAGTTCATTGATTAACAATATTGGGTGTCTTCTGGCTTCTTCAGTAATGTAGCGGTAAAAGGACAGAACTTAAGGGGTAATTCTCACATCCTATCCAGCTTACAGAGGAAATAGTTGGCTTTTATTCCTAGATTTATAAAATGGCTTGGATTGAAAGGGACACTAAAGATCACTTAGTTCCTAACCCCTCTGCTAGGAGGCATATTTGTTCTCAATTAAAGAAGATTCCTATGTACTTGGTATCAAATCCACCTCTGTTCCTGGAGCCAAAACTTAGACAAAAACATACTATGAAAATATGTTAATGTTTTCACAAGATGAGAAACAGTCTTTCAACATTTCCCCTCTAGCAGAGCTAATCCAATATTTCCCCTTGGTTTTCTCTCTTCTGTATGCTAGAGATCTTTCTGATGGATAGTTGTGTTCATGTGTATTTGTGGGTGCTTGAAATGCTCAGATGACATTGTCTGCCTTGGCAAGGATAATCATGCAGAAATCAAAATGTGATCAAAATAACAAAAAGAAAGAAAAAGGGATAGATAGTGTAGATTAACTCCAAAGTGAAGCTGCAATTGTCAGTGAGGTAAATATATCAATTTCTGATGAAACATTCACTTTTAACTGTGCTATTGCTCAAACTGCTGATGAAGGCAAATAAGATTATTTTTCATATAGTTGAAGGATACACACTTAGCTGATTCTTCCTATAAATAACAGAGCATAATCGCTGGGTATCTCTGTCGTATTATTAGGTGATGTGACATTTCTCCAAGCTGTGCTCTCATAGGTGTAATTTCTCCCAGCAAGTATTTCTGTACTTTGTAGACAGGCTGTAGTGCTATGGAGTAAATCTGTTGTATTTTCACTAACCTCAAAGTGGCTAAAATGTCCCCTTCACAATGGGGAATAATAGCATCATCCTTTCTGTCAGTATTATTTTATGTTGCTGTTGCTCAGTGTTTTGAAAAGCACCAAAGTTTCTCAGTATTGCACCCAAGGAAAGGATAGGGTTCACTCACCTCTCTCAGTGCTGCTGCAGATTAGCATGCCTGGCCATCATTATGGAAACATAACAGTTGATTTGTACTTCTTGCAGAAGGCAAAATACATCATTCCTTTGCCTTCTTGTCTTCTGAGACCCTTGAGCAACCAAGTCCAGTTGAGAGGCATCCCTGCCCATGGCAGGAAGCCTGCAGTAGATGATCTCTAGGATCTCTTCCAATCTAACACATTTGTGGTGGTTCCTGCAGTCCCCCAGCTCCCAAACTTTGAAATAACCCAGGCTAGGACTCAGTCGACTGGAAGTTAAGGAATGAAGCTTTCTATTTACAGCTTTGCACAATATACCAGCAGATCTTTACAATGTATAACAGATATTTACAGATATATACAGTGAAAAGGTAATACAGAAACACCACACCCCTCCCAGAGATCAAAATCCCTAAGAGAGGTTTCTAACCACCCTACCACCTTCCCCCTTTCCCCAATCTTATCTCACCATCTGTTTATGCAGCAGATAGGCAAAGGCAGATCAGCCAGGGAGATTAGCAGCGGGAAAGAAGTTAGTGGAGTTATTCAGATTCAGCTATGAAAGGCAGGGAGAAAGAGCCATGAAGGAGCCACCACATCCCAGAGTGGTTTGAAACCCTCTGACTTATCTATATTTGGGTTACAATTCTTAAAACATTTCTTTTTCTTTCTCAGTAAAGCTATGAGTGAAGTAGCAGTCAGTGTTTTCTTTCCTCAGCCTATAGTCTAATTTCTCATTCAAATCCTCCAATTTGGCGTTGCTTGCACACACATTCTATAAATAGATGCATGAGATGAGGCCTCATCTGTGGAGGCTATTGTTACAAGCTGCAGAGGCACAGAAGTCTAAGACAACTGGGTTTTCAGATCCAAATGTTGTCTGCCACCTTCATTATAGCCTTTGTGTTTTGCGCACCCATATTGCAGTGATTTACCAGTGACTTTGGGAAATCACTAGTGGCATTTTCTGTAGTGTCTAACATTTGTTTCTCTGTTGAATGCACAGGGTAAAAAGGGAGAACCAGGATTCCCGGGAATCAATGGTCTGATTGGTCCTCAGGTAAGTGACGATTTCTTAATTTTAAGATGGAAAACCATATTTTGTGGCAACAGATGACTTAGAATTGCAAACAGCATGCCATGGCCTTGTTCTCATTTTTACCGCCTTTGAAGCTGGTGTTTCTCCTTTGAGAGTCAAACCAATTTATTCTGTTGTGATGGAGAGAAGTCTGCCTGTCTGGCAAACATTACTTTTACCTTCCACAGTTCTTCAGCATCTTCGAACAGAGGCATAGGGAGGTATTTTGTGTAACATTTCCCCATTGCTTGTGCATAGAGCAGTATCATTCTGGAGGGAAAACAATGATTTGTGCTTTATAATATTTAGGACAGTGCCTCAGCTAGTTATTGGCTGTGTGAATTGACAATTGCAGAAAGATCTCCAATGCTTTAGTCTTGAGTGAAGACAATTTAAAGGTATTTGCTATTCAGAAACACACTTATTGGAGCACAAATCTTTTTGTGGCTTTGATACATTTCTGCTTGTTATAGAACCTTGTTGAAGAAGGTAGAGAGGCTTAAAACTAAATGTTTAGCCTCCTCATGGGTAAGGATGTCTTAAGTTAATGACCCCTTAGTTTATTTGTTTTTAAAGGTTTTGCAAGTTACCACTCCAAATTGAACCATATGTAACTTTATAAGTACAAAATAATACCACGTGTCAAACATCATTAGAGGGGATTTGGTTGTACCTTGGATCAACCCATGATGCCCAACACTTGGCCTTCAGTTTGATTTCTTGTTAACTTTGTAGTCAGACTCATCTGACCTGAGTCACTTTGCAGAGTCACCCCTGCAATAAGAAAAAATATCTGTGAGAATGTCCTCAAACAGGAAAGGTGTCACATCAGTTGTCCCGGTATGGGGTGACATATACCCTAGAATTGGTCCAAC
>VWZI01017685.1:0-23498 GCA_013396835.1 Psilopogon haemacephalus
TTCCTGAAGAGACTGAAGTCTGCTCTTCTGAAGTCCAGAGCACTGGACTTCAGTAAACTACTGTATAGCCTCCTTGATGCTTTGAGGATCTTGAACTCGACCATTTTATGGTCACTGCATCCTAGGGTACCCTTCAGCTTTACTTCACTCACCAGGCCCTCCTTGTTGGTGAGGACTAGGTCCAGCACAGAACCTTTTCTTATGGGTTCCTCTACCACCTGAAACATGAAGTTATCATCAACACATTCCAGGAACCTCTTAGATTGCTGGTGCTGTGCTGTGTTGTCCTTCCAACAGATGTCAGGGTGGTTAAAGTCCCCCATGAGCACCAGGGCCTGTGAGTGTGAAGCTTCTCCTATTTGTTTGTAAAGGGCCTCATCTGCTTCATCTAGGGCCTCATCTGCTTCATCTATGTTATGTATGTGATGCGATGAACATTTCAGCATCTTCAATCACAGTATACTGTGGGACCTTAATCCATAACATTTTCATTTAGTACAGATAATCTTTGCTTTTTGTAAAGTCCTTTTACAGATGGATCTGTGTTCTGACCAGAAGTTTTTCTGAAAGAAACCCAGCTCTTCCAGCATGGAAATGAGCTTGGAGAAAAGGATCACCATATGATTGAGGTGGTGGAAAACAAAGAATAAATCTTTGCATTTCTGAGTTTTAATACAAATGTCTGACTATAAACTGAAATTGGATTGTAAATGGGGAAACAGGAAAACAAGAAAAAATAGGTCTGTTAAGAAACAGAACTGAAAGAAGCAAAGGAATTTAATGTATTTGCATTAAAAATACTCCCCTATGAATTAATCTCCTCCATATACAGAGAGCAAATGAATAACACACAAGTCTTTAACTTCAAATATAGAGATATAGATAATATAGATGTATAAGTTCTAACATACTTTTAAAATACTTTAGAAGGGTAGCTAATCTTCACAATCAATTATTTGATCTCAGAGATGGAGACGTGGTATATAACATGGTACTCAGCAGTGAATGCTGCATGCTTATAGAGCCTGGATCTGTACAGAGTTTTGCAACTCCTGCTTTGAGTATTTGCCTTGAACCATATAAACTAACCACAGTGGTTGTCAGTCTACATGTGTGTTCCCTGCTGTTCCCAGAATCCCAGCATGTGCTCCCAATGTGTGTTCCCAGAATATCCCAGCTGTATACTATCAGTTCTGCTCTGAATCCTTTGTAATACATCAGATAAAGTGTGTTTTCCCACCATGGAGGCATGGTAGATTGATGCAATTGGTGAAAGGAGGCAGAGATGCTGCAGGTTTGCCTGAGAATTCATAGTCCACTCTGATGCCTGACTTAGTTATCTGTGACTGTATCTTTAAAAGTGCAGGAAATTGAAGTGTTTTTTACAGAAATATCATCTTGAACAAGCGCATTTGAAGTTTCTATGCGAAGATGTTATAGATATCTGTTTTCAGAGAAGTAATTGAAGCAGGTAGACATTGACTTAGTAAAACTGGTTTAGGTAAAAAACTTGTGAGGAGCTAAAGTATACAAAATCATTTCCATTTAGAACAATTTCAGATCAAAACTAATTTGTATATAAGAGAAATTGAAGTGGATGTTGCTTGTTTGTAGTACTAGAGTACCTCAAGTGCTTTAGGCTTGTTGTTGATCAAGATCAGAAAATGCAAGAATAGTCTTGGTTATAGAGGTGATCCTTTCTTATTTGTAGGAACTGTTTATAGCTATACAATATAATGATTCAAAGAGGAGTAGCATAGAAATCTTGTGTAACTACATAATATTTAGATACTTGTTAGGATACTGAGACTTCTAGTTTCCCTACTAGCAGGATAGAGATGGCTATAAAAGCTGATTTGCTTTGAATCATGTAAGAGGCTATAGTACGAGTGTGTATAGTTAAAAGGCTAAACAAAGCTTTATTGCCTAACGCTTATAACAAAATCCAAACCAGAAAACCCTTTATCTATATGTATCTCTGTATTGAAATCAAGATATTTTTTTTCTCTCCAAGAAGCAAAGTAAGTTACAGTGCTTGTCCTATAGGTCCAGAAGTTTGTGACTGACTATTCTTTCCAGTATGAGAAATGTGAGTAGTGTGTATGGAAGGTAAACTTTTAAAATTAGAGCTGATCAAATAATTATTAANTTTATAAAGGAAACTCAAGTCTAGGGTGGTCAAAGTCTGAAGAAGAGTGTACCAAGGCAGCTGTAGTATTTCAGTGGCATGTAGTAGGGATGTATTCATTTTCTGTTTGCAGCAGGAGGGAGAAGTGGATGTGCTGACCTCCAGCTTCCCTGGGGAGTGTCTTCTCTTACTTCATGTCTTCTTGTCTCTTACCCTTCTTCTTTCTGTTGGTACATCTATTACTTGAGGAAGAAGCACTATGAATAGCCACTATGGAAGGGAGAAAAAAAAAACCAAACAAACAACAAAGCATTTGAAGAAAAAAAAGTTAAATTTAAAAAGGGAAAACAAATCACTTTCCACACAACTCTGTTTGGGATGTCTTCTGTTCTCACTTTTATAGGTAAAATGGGAATATAAGCAGCAGCTAATGACTTCCTCATGTGGAATTGTCTCCCTGTTCCTTGTAGAGACATGCAGAACACTATGGGAAACATGGAGCTTCTTCCCAGTGGTAACTGCAGTCTTTTTACAGTTGTCCCAGCATGTGTTTATGATATAGCACAGCTAGGGAGATATCTGGAATTTCTGGGATTTATTTCAGATCAAAGCTGTGTTCTGAGCTTAGTGAGCAGAGATGAGAACCGTTACATTGTCTAGTGAACAATAGCGCACTGGGAAGAAATCCCCTGGGAGGTTTGTGCTGATGGAGCGTATCGCCTGGGCTGCTCCCCAGCTTGGTGCACTACTCATACACAGCTATAAGGCTGGATCTCCCCCTCCCCCACTGCTCCATGGAGTTGAGAGTTGCTTGTGGCATCTCCACAGTGCATGTACCCTGCAGAGCATGTGAGAACTAGGGTCCCTTTTGCCATGTGCCTCAGCCAGTATCAAGCTGTTGTCTGCTCCAGTGGCATAGTAGGGCTGGTCAGGCTGGCTATGACTGCAGCATTTTTCTTCTTCCTCCCACTTATCCTTTGCATATTTTTGCATTTTGGAGAAAGAAAAACAATTTAATTCTGTGATATCTTTGTCCTCTGTTGTAGTCACTCTTCTGGCACTCATCTCACCTCTTCTGACTTTACTGTTTTAGCAATTTGTGGTTTTGTGCCTGTTGTTGCTTGCAATGCTAACTGCAATTATTGTACCAGGGATCATAGTGATAGGCTTCCCATTAGAGAACAGCAGTAAATCCACAATGTTGAGGCTATGTCAAACACTGTGTAGATATCTCAGTGTTACCTGGTTTAGTTTGTTCAACTAAACAAGGATCTTTTTGACTCTTCCAAATATTCAGAACATCCCTCTTGCTTTCAATATGGTTTTCCTCTTGCGCCTGCCTACAGTTTTGCTTTGTTTTCTCTGCTTGTACCTTCCAAACTCGGATACATCTCTGGGAACCAAAGGATGACCGGAACAGACCTGTGGTGTACCTTTATTTCCTTTGACCAAGGTTTTTGACTTGAAGTGCATCCTGGCTTTTGCTTCTGAAAGTTGTTGAAGTAAACAGCACCTGATAGTCTTTAGATAAACAAAACCTATTGGGATGTGGGAAAAGTGGATGTTACTCCACCCTGCAACAGTGCAACACACAATGAGTTTATTAATGCTGTTTACAGTATTCACATCCCCTCTTGCATTTTAGGTTCTTGTCCTGCTGTGCCCATGGCTGCCAACAGTTAAAAAACTTAATGATCACTATCTTAACTGCAACAAAAATTGAGAGTTTCCCTTTAAAACTGTGTCTGTATTTAACTATTTTCTTGCATGAAAGGTGTACACTAATGCTTAAACACTTTCCATTGGTCCTCTTTCCCTTTTTTGTTAAAAAAAAATGTGATAAATGTACTTTCAGTCACTGCCTTGCCTCATGGGTTACAGCCATTTTTGTATGATTTCAAGAGACACACAAGAAACAATAATTTGGAAATTCATTACAATGCCAGGGTTTATATGCTCTCATTAAGCATTAATTGGTAGTTGATGGCTATTGCTATTTTTAACACCATTAGTTCATAGCAATGTAATTAGTGATGCTAAGTACAGGATCCACATTAATAGCATTACTAATTGTAAATCTGGAGATAGAAACACAAGATGACTGGTTAATTTCTAGGCAATATCTCATGATAATTGGCTATAGGACATTTGTGCTGAAGTAGAAAGGTAAATAATTTAAAATCTTTTCCTGTAGTTTGTGCTGTACTTCACAATATTAATGCAGTCTGTTGCCCACATTTTAGTCTTGTGAAGTACAATGCCATTACTATCTCACAGCCACTGCAGCTATTTTCATGCTTCTCCACTCTTTCATATAGACTAGGAACTGTGAATTAAGAAAAAGAAGCAAAAGCAATAAACCAAGAACTTTAAGGACATCTGCCTGAGAAACTTTGCTTTTATAAAGCACTGTTGAAAATAGAATAGGTTTTAAATTATATAAAGCTTAGATGGCAGATGCTTACCAGTGCTGCCTTTATTTTTATAATGAAATTTATATTAGCTAGCAAAAAAATAGCTCTCACTCTAGATATTAACAAAAAAAGTGATTTCAGTATTTAAATTTCACTGAGCTAGATTTTAAGCAATTTTTGCTTCAGTGACTATGCTGTAGGTCTTTAAATGTAGAAGTTCATGTGTACAGATGTCCAAAGTGCATTTTGGCATCACTGTACAGGCTTTCATAGAGCCCCTATTCCCGATATAACTGAGTACCTCCTAAATATTGAGAGAAATAACAAATCAGCATGATCTTTTCAGCTCTCAGCGAGTAGAAATGCATGTCTTGATTAGATCCTGAGTTATATAAATAGTATAAGAACTGATATTAGAGAGGGAATGGATGTGTGTGAAAGTGAGGCTGAAAAAATTAATGATACATCTTTACAGCCTTACTGAGACCTCATTGATTTCCATGGCAACCTTTTCATTGACTTCATTGGATCTCTGTAGTCTGACACTAGAAAAAGTGGTTGACAGATAGTGAGGTGCATGCTCTGGTCTATGTTCCATTGTGCTCACCAGCATTGCCTGCTGCTCAGCAATGCTTTACTTGCAGCAGATTTTAACTGCTTCTTGACAGAGAGAAGCTTTCATTGGGAGCTGTTTTCTGTGCTTAGGTAATACTGATATATGCCTCCCAAACCAGAGCATGTAAGGTGGTGCCTGTACTGTAAATACAGATCTATTATAGATAAACCAAGAAATCAAAGATACAGGGAAAAAGCTAAGCTGTCAAGCTCTATCCTGGCAGTTTTTCCCTGAGGTATCTGTGCTCCTTCTGACAACATAGTAAAAGCCTAGGAGAGACATGTAAAGCCAACCTTCCTCTAGAATTTCTTTCCCACAAATTCCTTTGTCTCAACTGAAAAGAATTTGGGTTTCAATGAATAGGAATTTGTTTCTGTATGTTTCATCCCTCTTCCACAGTCTTGTCTCACCTGATTTAATGACTTCCATGATGAAATTCTGAAAAGAGAAGGACATGCCTTGTCACAGTGATTTAGAAGGAAAGTTCCCATTTCTGGTCATTAGAAATTGTTTGCTGTCTCTGAGCAACATTATTTTCTAGAGAAAATTTTTTGCAGGTAAGAATAGTGGAGTAAAGTTCTTCTGTAAAAACAGGTGACAGAAAATGCTTCATCAGAGTTCTTGAAGATGTGAACATTATACGAACTCTGGAAATTACAGTTCTTACTGTAATTTTTCGTGTTTTAACAAGGTCTTTATCTATCTGTTAGTTCCTGATCTGTTTAACAGGTGATTGTTATTGATGGCACAAATAAGAAATATGAAGACAAGTAATTTTTTCACCTGTTTCTAAACCTTGTGTGAAACCATACTCATAGGAAGAAAGTTTGCTCTTCTTCAGTGAAACTGTTCACTTGTATGCTGGAACCACCTCTTTTCCTCCACAGTATACTTAAATATATTGCTTTATAATTACTTCCAGGCTCCAAGTATTGGAAAGAGACCTGGTTTCCATTAGTGATAACAGAAGGATTGCTAAGTACTCTTTCATAGTGGTGATTGCAATCCAAGTTGGGTTTTCAGACCTAGACTGAATTAGCAGAAAATATTCTTTTCCTTGTAAAATGATGTCTTGGATCTGAATACACAGACAGATTAAGAAGCAAACTATCAGTGCCATTGGCACAGTCTGAAGTTCAGATTCTCTGCCAGCTGCATACTGCTGGTGAGCTGAGAAAGGCCCTCTCCCTCATCCCATCATAGATGGTGATGGGCCTTCTGCTTCATGAGCTCTGTATCCTGTCTGTGACAGTTAACTCAGCTGCATGAGACTGTGGATAGACTTCTCAAATTAGACTTGTTGTGGGTCTAACATCTGTAGACAACAACGTATGTAACTGATTTAGCATTGTTTAATACATCTTTGTGCATGTTTACTTTAGGGTGTCTGTACTTCTGTGTCACTTATTCTCATTTAGTATTTTTCTGTCTATATTACAGGCAGACATATCTCAAAACTTTTTTGAAACAGCCATCTAAATATTTCTGTTTTCTTTTTTTGAATTACTGACCAGCCATGAAGCTCTGCTTTATAGACTGCATTCTAAACAGCTGTCCTTTTTCCCCCCCCTCCCAAGGTAGACCTGTTTGTTTTGTTGGTAGTGTGAGGGAAGGAACAGATGGAATATGATTAAAAAAGGAAAAATAATACAAACAAAAAAACCCCAACAAAAGCCAAAACAAAAATACACAGAAAACTAGACCAAAACCAACCAAAGCCCTCCAAAAACACAATCAATTTTAGTTTGCAAGTAAATGTAATTATATTTTTCCCCCCAGTAACTAATATTTACCCTATTTCACCCAGTGCCTCAAAGTGAAACTTTTGTTAAACTGAACCTCATATTTACAAGGAACTTCACTAGTCTGTCAAACAAATGTAATTTTTTCCCCTTTTAAATGTTTTTTCCCCCCTTTTTCTTAATTTTCCTCCTCTACATGTGTAAGAGTGTTCAGGTTTGGCTTTGCTGCCTCTTTTAGAAGAGTGATGAAAGAAGAGTTTTAAAGGAGTTGTAGCAATTGCTGGTTGGAAAAACAAAATCACAGCTTATGAGTTGAATATTTTTCTGAAAGGGTAAGGTTGGATCAAACTCTTCCTCCTTCCTTGCTTTATCAAATGGGAAGGCTTGTGCACATGCTTAGGTCTGTATATGCATCAGTGCACAGCAGGAAAGCAGGAAAGTTTCTGCAGAATAAGTGCAGTGCATATGTCTGTCTTGGAGATTTTGAGCTGAGGAAGTTCACCAGGATGTTCTGAGCTCCTGGGTTTAGTAAAGATTAAGTTAACTGACTATAAACATTAGTGTATGATAGTTGTAGGTGGCTAGAAAGCACAGATACTGAAACTGACAGGTTTTCAGTAGAGGTGCTGCACACACATTTCATCGCTACCTGTGATTAAAAGACAGCTTTCCTTTCTCATAACTTGGATGATTACACTGGCCTTTGGTTCATAGGAGTGAGGGAATAGCTGAAAACTCCTTAAACCAAAGATTAATTCGTTCTTGAGATTTTACAAACAGAGGAGGAAAAGAAAAATTGATATAGATCACTCTTATATTTAGTTATCTTCTTGCAGTTAAACAGTTGGATTCAAACATGTTCTGGTTGTTGAGATGGGCAAGGAGACCAGCTACTCTGAGGGATATCAGCTGAGTAGATTTGAGCTGACTTCAGGTAGAAATTAGATTATTCTTATTTTCACAGGAAATTCTGCAAGTGTCAGATTGTCGTTTATTTGTGGGAAAAATTATTTTGGGGTCATTTGACACAATCTGCAAAATTTCCACCTCCTTCAATAATTCATGGTCAAGCCGAACTGTGTTCACTGTTAATAAAACCGTTTGTTCTACAGCAGCATAGCAGAAGTCGCCGTTTAGGCTTGGCGCTGGGTGTGTTAATGCGCGATTCCCCTCACGACGTTAGTTACTCGCAGCCGACGACGGAGCCCAGTCCCGAGGGCGCTGCTGCGCGGCAGGAGGGAGCGAGGAGGGCGGTGAGGGCGGTGGCAGCCGCTCCGCTCCCGTGGGACACCCTCGGCGTGGCTGGGTGAGCGGTGTGATGGGCGCAGCCGCGACCTGGTGTGCGCTGCTGGCGCGGGGTGGGTGGGAGCTTGTCGCATCCGCTACCCCGAGTTTGGGGGAGCGTGGCCGCTCCGCTCCGCTGCTGCCGGTAGATGTCTCTGTAGGGCAACGATTTCGAGCAAAGAAATCCCGGTATTGCCTCGGTTTAACACACAGCACTAGGGTACTGAAACTGCGATTTCTAGAGGCAGGCAGGCGACAGCACATGTACTGAAAAGTTGTTCTCTATAGCATCAGAAATACCTTTGCTATTCTTCTTTTAATTATTTATTATTATTATTATTATTATTGGATTTTAGATTCCCAGGCTTTCCTGATGATGGAGGCGATTGCAACAAAGATAATTTTTTTTGCAAGGAGTTTGGTTGTGCTATGGCTTGTGACTTGCACTGTCGCTATCAGCCCTGCTTTCCTATGAAACAGCCTCCTGGTTTTGGGAAATGGTCACTGTGGTCCTGGAATATATTCCAAGTAAAACTAGGATGAGATGTACTTTCAGGTGTGTGGTATTTAGCCAGCTAACATATACACTGTGGGGCCTTTTCCAGGTAATCCAAATGCTAGATTAAGTCATGCTTTGGATATGCCTTAGCCCACTTAAAAAAGACCTTGAAGAAGTTGGACTGGACAAGTGAATAGCTGAAATTAATAACTTGAAAATTATGGAGTGAAGTGAGATAAACAGTAACCATAGTGACTAGACTGTAGGATCTGTTCGGCAGAGGCTTTCTCCTTTGGTTGTGTAGCCAGTTTTTGGTTGTTTGGGGTATTTTTGTGTGTGTGTGTTTTGGGCTTTTATTTATGTGTTGGTTGGTTTTGTGTGTTTTTTGGGGGGTTGGTTTTTTTCCCCCTTTTTTTCTCGTGTGTTTTGTTTTTCTTTGTTTGGTTTTGGTTAGGTTTTTTGTTGTTTTGGAGTTTGGTTTGCTTGTTGTTTGGTTGGTTTATTTTTGTGCAAGAGGGTGGTGTTTTATTGTGGATTTGGGGTTTTTTTTGGTAGTAAAATATAGTGCCTTCTAAATAATACTGCCTTACAAGTTGTGCAGTAGAGAATTTTATAATAGGGGTAGAAGTAAATTTGTATTTGAGGATAAATGTGCAGTAGTTATTGCCATCTAGTGTTCCTATACCTTTAATACAAGGGCAGCTGGGGTTTGCAACCTGCGAGCGGGCTGTGCTACACAGTAAGGATGTCAGCAGCTGGACCCAGTTTCCCTAAGACAGTCAACAAATATTTGGAGATGGAAGGTACATCAGCTTTAGCCCCGGCTTCCCCGGCCTGCCCAGCTTAGGTACAGTGTTGTTATAGCCCATACTTCCTTCTTGGCTCTTACCACTATGGCCGTGAGTTGATTTCAGTTTTGTTCATCCTGTCTGGCAAATCCTGTGGCAGCCCTCTCAAATATTGTTCTATGTGATAATGGTAGTATGAGAAAATGTAATGAAATCTCCATTTCTGTAGAACTGTGATCTGCCAAAGCTATGTGATCCTGAAATTTGAGTTTGTACTGAAAGCCATCTTGGGAGAATTAAAAATCCTTGTGCTGTTCTGCAGACTAAAGTTTTAACTTTTCTGTAGCTGATAATTGTCCCTTAGGAGCACTGTGAGGTTTTCACCCAGGACAGGGTTACACACATTGTTCAGGGCTGAGAAAGGCACTTAGCTTGTTTTGATGCATCACAGCTGCTACTTCAGAATTTCTTTTCTCTAAGCCTGATTGTAAGACAGTAACAAAAATACATTGCCGCCTTTTGCCACATCTAATGAAATTAGCACATCTCTTGTTCTTTTTGTTATATGTTGATGAAATTATAGCCTTAAAACAAAAAGCTCTTGATACATCTTCATTAATGGAAGGCTTGAGTCTACCCGTCTCTTGGAAACAAAAGATAATGAGTGACACCTTGCGATGGAATGGGGATTTGATTAATTAATGTGAGATTATTTTTCAAAATTAATATTGTTTATTAATTTTGATAGTCAAACTTTTCCACCCCTGACCACTAGTTATAATGGTTCGATTGTAATGGTCATGGAAAGCATTACATGAGTGATATCTACATCTAGTATTAACTATCAATATGCACATGATTAAATTCAGTTGAAATCAATTAACTGAAAGGTTTCGCTTGGCCACTAGACAGACTCAGGGCCCATTTGTATAGGGCAGAAGCTAGGTAAATACAAAAGCTTAAGGTATTTACTCACAAATATTACTTCTTGACTTGTGAGGCTAGCAATATTGAAACGGTATCCAAAACACTTGCAGGGAATTTTGTCTGTTGCCTTTCTGGCCAGTCTGGTCATTGCTCAGACTTTGGAGTTCCTTTCCCGGCTCCACAGGCTGCTGGGGGAAGGGGCAGAGATTGCTGACTTGGTCCTGGCTTTCAATGATCTGTGTGCTTCCAGGGCTTGCTCGTCTCAGGATATGCAGGCAGATGTCTTCCAATGTGTCTCAGCAGGTGTGTGTCACACTGACTGTTGTATGCAGCTATCACGTGAAAGCAATTAGAGTTGCTTCTGGTAAAAGCAAAGTAGTTCCAGGCTGGATTATAGCTTATATCGCTATCTGTAATAAGGCATAAGCATTGCCGGTAGGCATCACAGGCACGAATACAGCAATGGAGCACAGAATGATGGTAAAACACAGAAAAATGGCAAAAGCACATTGTTTTACCTGCTTATTTGTTTTTATGTCAATGCCTGAGATTGGTTGGGCCTTTGGACGTAAGAGCTTATCCAATCAGTATGGCAGTAAGCCAAGCTTTACCATATTTAGGTGAAAACAGGTCTGCTATGCCCATATTTGGGGAGAGCATAAGCCTAGCACAAGCTTGGCACAAGGCAACAGCATGCACCTTGTTTACCACGGGATGCAAACAGGAGAAAAACAAGTTGTGTAAGCCAGAGTGCTCAGACTTCATGGCTCCAGGTCTCATGTAGTTTTTCTTGCAGTTTCTTCTCCACAAAACAGAAGGAAGGAGAGCAGAAAAACATGTCTGGGCAAGTCAGCACATGTATAGGCCTATTTTTTGACCCTTAGAATCATAGAATCAGAGAGCGTCAGAAGGCATCACAAGGATCATCTAGTTCCAACCCCGCCTGCCATGGGCAGGGACGCCCCACCCTAGATGAGGCTGGCCAGACCCTTCAGGTCCACCACAACATTCCTTTACAAATCACCAACATGGATTCCCAATACTGCTTTCAATGTAGGCATTATTAGCTCAACTGAGCACCCTTCTCTTCTGAATTCTTACTCAAGTATTCTAAGCCTATGCTCTATACTTTCAGTCCCTTCTGCAATTCTCCATGATACAGTATGTTCTGAAGTTCTATAGCCATGATAATATTATGAAACATTTTAAGAGCACTGTAGGTACTGAATTATCTTATATTTCTCAGATTCTTAAAGAGGTAAACTTGCAGAAGTTGCAGGCATACATGGATTTGTGTGTGTTTTGAACTTGACAGCTTCTTTAGAGGAGATTAAACCCATGCCAGTAAGTCATGATACAAACTTAAATGAATCCACCCTGCTCTTATTCAGTTATAGATATTTCTATCACCCTAAAACTCATCTTTGTTCATATTGCAACAAAACCAATCCAACCCAGCCAACCAAAAACTGAAACAAAAAAACCCCAAAAACCCCACCCAAAACCATCAGACGAGCAAAACCACAATGAGAAAGACAGCACTATCATAGAGGACTATATTTTTTAGTTGGCAATAAGAAGCATTAGTTTTTGTTTGAGGATTTTAGTTTCCTTTCAGAAGCTAATTTTGTAGTGCTGAGCAGTTTCTCCATCTGTTGGTTTCAGAAAGAGGTAAAGGTACTTACAGTGCTTGAAAGTCAATAGAACAGTTAACAAAAATTAATTTGGAAGCAAATTTGTACTTGTCTGCTAAGCATCTTAGACCTATTTATACTGTGTGATGCACTCTGATTTGAGTCAGTGTCTTATTTTTGTAAAACCAGGTGTGCAGGCATTGCAAGTATTTCTTCCACAAACAGGCTTTAAAGAAAAATATGTTTTAAAAACCACTATATTTTTAACTCATCATTCCTAGATAGTGGCAACTTGTCGAGTGAAAAATGAACTGTAAGTTTCAGGTACATTTTCCTGCAAACATTTAGTTAATAGGTGACTAAACTCCTTCATATATAAACCGGTGCCTTCTGTTTTCCTGCAGCAAGTGCTTTCTTTGATTGATATACTTGGAAGCAATCCTTATCCTCATTCATTTTAATTGAGAGTAATGAATTTAGAGCTTTTATATGCACAGATTGGCTCTGTTCCATTTCTAACTTTCCTCACCTTTGCTAGGAGCACAGCCTGCTCAGGGCTGCATTGGAAGAGGTTCAGGACTTGGTGTAGCATTTCTGAAGAGGACAGTATTCCATGAGGAGTAGCCATCTGTTTATAGACAGGCTGGTATTTCCAAACAGCTAAGATTTTTGTAGACACATTCTCCCTCCCCACCACCACTGAGGAATCTCTAATCACACAGTAAGCTGCTTCCCTTCTCTGATTTTCACAACATAGACGTTAGTGAGTCCACAACTGTGTTTCAATTTGTTTTGAATTCTGTAAGTGGGTTTGAAAGTACTGTTGTGTTGATGACATTTGGGGAGAGATTTACAGAAGAAAATTTTCTGGTGGTGATGTTCTTTAAAGTTATTGGCATAAAATAAACTATTACACTGTAGGCTCTTATGGATGCAGAAACACTGAAATTGTCTGCGGTTAAAATGTATTTTAATTACTCATTCCCTTATGCTCACACATTTCCTATTTGCTAGAGCCTTAAAAACTAGGAACACAGTTTTCCTGTCCCTTTTCAATTTTGAATGAGCTCACAAATGCATAACAAAACTTAGGTGCTTGCTTTTCTCAGGTTCTCTAAAACTTTTCAGTTTAATGTACAACTGCCATAGGAGAAGTCCCAACGACCATTTTCTATTCGTGTATTGTGTGCCTGGTTGCACACTGATGATGTGAGGGATTTTTAGCTATGGAGAATGTGAAGCAGCATAGGGATAAACTGGCAAGAACTGAAAACACCATGCTTGTGGGGAGCTGCCAAGTTGTACCTGCTATAGTAGACTTTGTGATCAGTAACAAGGGAATTACTCTTTTTGGAGTAATTTGGTTATTAAGTGTGAAGCAAGCAATAAAGTTACTGACATCACTCAGAGCAACCTGTGTAACTGTTGCGATTTATCCCAACTGAGGGTTACTTTGTTTCTGAAAGCCCTTGAAGTCCTAGTGGTCTTTGTGGCCAAGAGGGCAACGGCATCCTGGTGTGCGTTAGGAAAACTGTCCACCAGGTCTAGGGAGTTTCTCCTCCTGATATGACCACTCCTGGAATATTGTGTCAACTTTTGGGCTCCCCAGTTCAAGTGAGACAGGGATCTGCTGATGAAGAGAGTCCAATGGAGAGCTACAAGGATGATTGTGGGAATTGAACATCTCTCCTATGAAGACTGAGAGAACTGGGGCTGTTTAGTCTTGAGAAGAGAAGGTTGGGAGGGGATCTTATCAACTTCTATAGATATCTGAGTGGTGGTGCTCAGTGATAGGACATGGAACAACAGGTACAAGCTGGAGCACAGGAAATTCCACCTTAACGCAAGGAGATGCTTCTTTGTGGAGAGGGTGACAGAGCACTGGAACAGGGTGCCCAGAGAGATTGTGGAGTTACCTCCTCTGGAAGCTTTCAACACCATTCCTTTGCAGCTTGCTCTAGGTGATGCTGCTTTGGCAGATGGGTCAGGTTCAGGCTCTGGAGGTCCCTTCCAACCCCTAACTTTCTGTGATTCTGGGGAATGTGCAAAACTTAAGGGCATGAGTAATAGTCTTCTCAACTTTAGAAACTGAGTTTGTCATAATGCATGATCTGAAAAGGGTGGCACAAAGGCAAGGTTAGTTGCAGTGACTGTTTATCTTCTGCAGTGCCAAGGGCTTAGAGAAGATAAGCCTTCAGGGCAAATGCCTCTGTTCAGTCCAATACAACAAGGGCTTTGGTTTGCTTTGGAAGGCTATTGTGTTTGTCCCTATGTTGTCGCTATGCCTTATCTAAGGTATTTGAGAATGGTTATTTTACTGTGCATTACATCTCCAGTGGGTCTGGGCTCTGTGTCACAGTAAGACCTGTGTCATCCTGGGACCAACTAGGATCCAGCCTCAGCTCTTAGAGCTGGATTAATGATGGATGCTGTGCTATCATTATTAGCAACTTGTTTTGCCAGTAAAGGTATAAAAAATTACTCAGAAAATAGAGAAGAAGCAGCTCTCTTGACTAAGAAGGTATTATCTTTACAGAGTCACTTTTCTGACCATAACAGCACTTAAATGCTGGTTGTTGGAGTCCAACAGCTGTGATAAGGCTGAATTGTTTGTTCAGTTCCAGAAACAGCATTGCCAACCTGTTTATCATCACCCTATAGTAATAACATAGTTCTTTCTGAGTCTTCATTAAATACTTCTGGTACTATTATTACTGTTATTAATTTCATGTGTGGTTTTCTTATACATGGGACCACTCACACAGAAAGGTTGCTGGCATTACCTCTTTAAATTCCTAGACCATGCAAAAGGCAGAAGGGAGCTTGCTTCCAGTATGTTCTGCGCGCTGCTGGTTTTCATACTTAAATTCACAGCTAACGGTAGGGCTGATTGTCTCCTTTGCCTCCGTGGGGGAAGGGAGCGGTGTTTTGTCGCTGAAGCACAGTGCCTCCCACGCTTACTCTTGGGTTCCTGTCGCTTAAGCACACACCCCATGTTCCTGGCTCTGCCTTAAGGTACAATCTATCTCCAAATTAGTAGGAAAAAAGCCCTGAAGTTGAGCGAAGTACAATCAAGCCTCCTGGAAATTAGTTAAACACTTATAAGGATGTATTTAAAAGAAAACTTTCTGCAATCAACAAAGTACAGCTTTCATCATGTATTCCTGGTCAGACTTCTTTTCCTCTTGATGGCCATTTAGCTTTTTCTGAGCAAGCTGTCTCATGTGAATTTCTCTCCTGTAAGTCGGTGCTTATTAGCTCTTCAGCCGTGCTTTTCTTTGATTTTGTTTACCCTGTTAATGCTTATTGGCTTTTGTGCACAGCTGCCAGTCAACTAGTTGAAGTTTTGCAAATATATATATGCAATGTTACATTCAATGTACAAATACATTCTTCAAAGAAGATGTCAAAACAAGTTTCAGCTCATTTTCAGCAATACCTAATTTCAGATACATAATTAATGACTATGACATTTATCTTTCTTAACACAAAATAACATACTTAAGAATCAAAGCATTTCCTACAGTACATCTAGTAGCTTGAGCAGAAGTCAAGAGAAGAGAAATGATGATATTGTTCATAACATCCTACATTCTGAGGAAATACTACTTGGCAAATAACATATAGGCTGCTACTGCAGTTCCTTACAACTGAGGAGTGTTAAGCTTAGTTATCTAAAAATCATAGAATCACAGAACATTAGAGGATAAAAGGGACCTCCATAGATCAAGTCCAACCCTCCTGCCAAGGCAGGTTCCCCTAGGGTAGTTTGCACAGGAATGCATCCAGATAGGTTTTGACAATCTCCAGAGAAGGAGACTCCACAACCTCTCTGGGCAGCCTGTTCTAATGCTCTGTCACCCTCACTGTAAAGAAGTTTCTCCTCATTTTGAGGTGAAACCTTCTGTGTTCCGGTTAGTATCCATTGTTCCTTGTCTTGTTGCTGCTGGCCGCTGACGTACACACTGATGAGATCTTCTCTCAGTCTTCTTCAGACTATAAACAGCCGCAGAGCTCTCAGTCTCTCTTCATAGAAAAGATGTTCAAGTCCCCCAGTCATTCTCATGGCTCTCTGCTGGACTCTTTCCAGCAGGCCCTTGTCTCTCCTGAATTTGGGATCTCAATAAGAAATAAGCTACTGCTATCCAGTTACTGAAAATAAATGGTAAATCTCCTAGAAAGGTTAGAAGTGTCAGTAAGGTAAAGCCATATTTCTCAGAAAACAGGTAGGTGCTGTGTCTGTATCTGGTCTAGACCAAAAAGGTGCTGTTCTGTCTTTACTGAGTGCATTTAACATTAGGTAAAGACAGTTGCAGCCTTTTTGTTGGTGTTGAATTGTATTTATTTCTATGTTCCTTTAAGGTGTTTTACATACATATTAATCAACTAGTGACCTAAGGCAATCTCCAAAAATCTTATTTGAAGTTTGCATAAAAGAATGGCCATACTGTACCGATTCGCTTCACCTGCTCCAAGAAGTGAGTATTACTTGTCTGTCCTGGTATTTTTAAACTGCAAATCCATTTGATTTGAGACACTAAAATTCTCAGAATGCTTTACAGTTTATTTCTGCTATGTGAGTTTGGCTTTCTTCTCTGGGAAGTTGGTTGTAATTCAAACGCAGTCAGCCTTTTGCCTTACAACAATACCTGGTTTTTAATATGACAAATAAGAGATACTTTGTCGTTTGCAAGAATGGTGAGTTACTATGTCTATAGAAGCTTATATTTCTCGTCTATTTTTAATTATAAGCTCATATACACACATTTGGAATTACAAAACACAGTGGTTTTTTTATCATATGAAACTTATGTTTAGTGATGTTTCAATTTGGTTTTGTTTAGGTTTTGAAACTGATATTTCAGTGAATTGGATGAGAGGTGGGGAGAGAAGCAAGTTAGTATTTTTCACTGTTGTTGTCTAGGGGACACTTTCCCTGATCAAAAAAGCCTGTGTTTATGAGGCAAAGGCTGTATCTTAACACTTTCTTCACAGAAATCTTACTGTTTACTTTTACTCCCTAATACTACTCAACTGAATTATAGGAAAAGAAGCTGGATAATGTTATTTGTCTGCATATCTTTAATGCTAACAGTATGGAAGAGTGAGCCTTGAAGTTTCATACTTGCTTAATTTGAGTTAGTTTATTGATAGCTTTTCATATCCAAATACAGTAGCTAATAAGCATATTACCTCCTTCAATGTTGGAATGATAATATACCTCTTTGTAAGATTTGGTAACTTGTGTTATATAAATTTGGGACTTGCAAGTAATATATAGCTTGGAATAATGGACCTTTAAATCCAAGCGTGTAAAAAATTATGCTGGGAGCAGGATCTTGAGAATGGTTATTGCTGTGTAAGTGAAGAACAAGTAAACAGCCACCAGAAAATGCCTCTGTTCTGTACAATACAGCATATATGGTGACAGTGTTTGTGCATGGTAATACTTCTTGGAGCTTTTCCAGATAGTACCTTGTCCTCTGTGTGCTGCAGATTTTGGACCTGAAGGTGTTTAAATGACATGCAAATTGGTCTGTTATATTAAAATATGAAAAGCCCTGAGTGTTGTGTGGGGGCCCATTTGCAATCATGTTGAAAACATGTCCTTGCCTTGGAGAGGTGACCATCTGAGCAATTATAACAGGCAACAGAAAGAAAAATTCTTCCTGATTCTAAGTGTGACTTGGCACAATAGTCCACCTCCCCTGTTTTCTAAGACTTTCTCTCTTCATCCTGGCTTCCTCTCTCTAGCACAGGTTTTAGTGTCCTGTTTCTTCAGCTGCTCCTGCAAAACAAAGCCCAAAGCAAGAGTTGCAGCATGATGGAATGTACATATGGCAATCTGCAAAAGGGAATCAAACAAAAAATTTCACCTTAATCTCTCAGGCTGACTCTGAGTCAACAGGAAAACAACAGGCACAAATTGCTTTTCATCTCTGCAAGTTGCTCTGGACTTGTTTCAAGGTTTGGTTTTTTTTTTTTTTTTTTTTTCCCTCACAATCTTTCCATATTGCAAGACCTAATAGAAAACCAGCCCTTAGTTTTCATTAAAAGTTACTATGAGAAAACAAAATCTTCCCATTTACTTTTAGCTGAGATACTGTGGTATGGTTTGGTACATTGGTGTTGTTTGGTTTCTTTGCATGTGCAGATTTCCATCTCTCCCTACAAGGTGGCATTTTAGGTTTTGCTTAGTCCTTATCTGACGTTCTTTTCAACTGTAGGTGGCTGCTCTTTCTTTTTGATTCTGGTTGAAGGCTTAGTTAAATGCCTATTTAAGAACTGATGAGTAATTTAAAGGATTTAGGGGAACATTCTCTGCTATTATATGCAAATACATGCCATGCATGGCTCCCTGTGTCATTAACCTGGCAGTCATTTCATGCATGACTCCCCATCTTATTAAGCTAGCAGTATGGAATATTTGATTTACTAAACTGCTATGAACTACTTAGTCTGCTAATATAGGAATATAACTTTTAAGTTTCTCTAGAATAACTATCTTTGAAGCAAAGTCAGGAAAACAATTACATTATTTTGACAGCTGTGCTCAGTTCCTAAGGTATATTTTGGTAAGTGTCAGTGAACTGGCAGAGAAGTACCTGTGATTTGAATAAACAGTACAAAGACTGGAAATGAAAGCTCTCAGATTAAGTGGAGCCCTTCACAACTCTGCAGGCTTTGGAAGCCTAGGTCTGTGGTGTGCATGTAAGTGTTCAGTGCGTAGGGCTTGTGATAACTACCTCCAGTCATGTGCAGTTCTGAATCTAAAACTCTTCTCCAACATTTTGAAAACTCTGCTTATATCCAACCTCTTTCTCCTTCTCAGGCTTTTGTTACCATAGCAGCATTCAATTGGCTGTGGGAATTACTGGAGAGTGGTGGGGGAAGGAATGTAGTTGTTGACTTGGTTCAATGCCAAATGGAGTAGGAATTATATATGCAGGATGTTGGATTCTTCCTATAGTGTCCATTTCAGCTGGCATCTAATGTCATCCAGATAATTGCAAGCCACTCTGTCATCATTCAGCCAGCTGCATAGAACAAAACAAAGAGAAATTTATGATCAAAAGGAAGGAATAGCAATTTAAAACGCTTTTAAATGTTGTTTTCTCTCTTTTTCAATCAGTAATACTTAAAAGCCTTTAATTTACCCCACCTCTTATTCCCCTTCAGAGACATACACATACACTCACATTTGTGTGACTTTTGAGTGCTGCTGGCTTGAATGACAATATGTGAGCACCGAGCTGCCCAAGAAAATGTCACAAGCATGAAATGAGGTCAGGTAATGACATCACAAACCAGAGCAGGGGGAATCATTCAGCATCCTCTATTAGTTTGATTGCAGCTGAGAGTGTGAATCAGCTCCACTTTTATACATCCTTTATGTTGAAGGTTCTTTAGTACAGTATGTGTGCTTTAGATTTGGAGCAGGCATCTGAATCGCAAATGCAGGATAATGCCATATGTATAGCATGGGTCATCAAAAGGCTTATTTACCTAGAAGGATGGTGATTTTAGAGGGCTGTGGAAGTCTCCTCTGAAATGTGCCTTTGCTCTGTAGTGCTTTTAGTTTTGGCACAAACTGTGAATATGCCTGCAAGTGGGAGCTGTGTGGAAAGTGAGGCCATTACATGTGGAGCAGGGAGAGTATGAAAGTATTGCCAGGGCTGACTGGGGAAGGACATGTACACAGGTGGTTTGGGCAGAGCTAGCTGCTGTGTCCCTGCATGTCAGGAGGAAACATGGATGACTCTGTTTAGCAGGTCATGCTTATAGAAAATATAGGCTGGGTAATGTGTCCTATTCAGCATACTCAGTACTGCTCAGCAGAGATCATGATTGGTGAGAGGCTGTGAAACCAACTTCTGGACAGGCTGCAACATGGAAGCTTTGGCAAAATACACTTGGTGGTGTTTCCAAAAGGCCAATGGCAGGCTGGGGAGTGGTTCAAGTGCCTCCCATTTGATTTTGGTGAAAAAAGATCAAATTTTGGTAGGAAATTGCGTGGCTATGTTGTGTGATGCAGGTCTGTCAAAGGAGAGACAGTAGTACTAAATGTAACAAACTTGTACACATTTTAGAACAAAATTGTTTAATCCTATTGACTTATCAAGATCCATCTGCTTAACTCCTCTTCCTCATCAATCTTTTCTTCCAGTATTAAAAGTTTTCTTCTTGTATCCATAGGTGTCTGCCTGCCTTTTCTCCCTCTTGAGGACAAAACTGATTCCTTTTGTTCCCTTATCCCCTTTTTGTTTGCTATGGTGGCAAGGTATCTCTCTTTGAAAATACTCTTTTCATCAAAGCTGGACTTTGCTCTCTTCTGTTTTATTTTAATTTGAATAAATTAGGTCTCTGGTTTGTAAATCCTTTTCACTTTTCATGCAGTAGAGAGCCTGTCTTTTTTTTTTTTTTTTTTTTTTTTTTTTTCCTCTCTTCTCTTGTCAACCAATCCTAGCTAATGAATTGGAAACATAAGATGAAATGACCTCTGTGAGTTAGTTCTGTGGGCAGCTGGGGTAAGGAAAAAGGGTTGTTTTGTTTTGTTGGATAGCTACAGGCCTCATTGTAATTTCCTACTCATTCCATTCCTTCTGTGGTCCAAACACAGGTGGGTAGTAATAAAAAACCTGGGCACTAAAAAAAGGTGGGCAGCTAGACTATGTGAGATTTCTAGCTAGACATTTGTGCTGCTGATAACTACTAATTCACAGAGTCATAGCATTTTAGGGGTTGGAAGGGAACTCTGGAGATTATTTGATGCAGGTATACCTGGATCAGGCTGCAGTTCTCCAGAACAGAGGTTAGCTACATGTTTCTGGGTCATCCAAACTGACAAGTAAATTAATGGCTCTGAGTACTACAGGATTACAATTTAACTTTTTATTGAAGTCAGGCTCTACACCCAGATGTTGATTGGTCAAGAAGCCTCACACTACCTGTGAAGCAGAAAAAGTAATCTGTTATACCTCTATACTTATAAATGTTTCTGACCTGGAACATGTCCCTAACAACTCCAGTTTGCCTTTGGTTTTGTTGTTATAACTTTTATTTTTGCCCTCTGTGAATAGCCTATCCAACATGAGGCACTAACAGCTACTGTGGTAAGTGTGAAACAGAGCAGGTTCAGTCAGAACATTTGTAGTGGTGGGACTGCTAATTCATCGAAGTAGTCCACACAAATGGATCAGTTTGACAAACTCAAACATGTGAAGTTTCAGCTCGGTATCCTGCAGTTTCACCCCTGCAGCTTGCTGGAAACATGCCGGCTACAAAGTGAGTTGCTAAGAATGTGGGGGTCGTTTGGCTGTTCTGCCAGGTGGACTACCCTGGTTCTAGGGCTCCCAGACTTTAAGGCTATTCCCTGTGAGCAAAGACAGGTGGACTGCCAAAGGAGTGAGACAGCCCACTAGGTGGCCTGAGCTGGAGCCGCAGTCACCTTCTTTTGGATAGTATTTTGGAGTGAATAAGCAGAAAAAAAATTCGTTTCAGAAGCAGCAAAATTCTCTTTGGATGTGTTTGCCTTTCTTGTTCTGAAACTAGGTGGCACAAGGATAGGAAATCAAACTGAAAGATGGACAGAAGGAAACATTACCTCTTTCAGTTAACACACACTTCACGTACGCATTGCTAATGTTAAAGTTGGAGAAACATTTTTGAACAAAGCTGTGATGCTCACTCTCCTTGTGCAGAATTTTAGATTCAGAAGCCAAAGGAAGATAAGATGAAGCTAAAGGCTTTTCAGGCATGAGAAAGTTGTGTAAGTTTAGTCAAATGTGTGCTTTTAAAATGAGCTAATTAATCCAGAGGAGAAATTACAATGAAGATATTTTTATAGGTTTAAACCCTAATTTTACTGACACATCAAAGGGACCGGAATGGCAAGCCATACAGTCTGAAATGTGAAGTGTTTTCCTAGGAAGCCTCCCGCTGGTTCAACGATTAGTCAGTATGCAGTGGCCAGCAATCACTATCAACAAGCAGCTGTCACACCCTTTGGCTGAACTGGTGCTGTTTCTGTCCGTACAGTGCAGTGCACAGCTTGCTGTTTTATTCACTGCTTGCATTTGCTATGTTTTGTGGGTTGAATTATTCATATAGTGGCAATTGTCAAATGATCTAGGCCAGAGAAATTAATTTTCTTGCAGGACTCAACCTGATGTGGCAGCATGCTGTTACGTACCACACCAGAATTAGCAGCTGCTGCTTTTTACAGAGGCAATGCTTTACTGATTCACTGGTAGAAAGCCTACTGCCAAAAATTGGCTCTGAATGTTTCAGAGGCAGCTGTTTGCCTAGAGAAGGTGGTAACAATGGTTTGCAGATAGAAACCAACTTTGATAGCAAAACCAGAACGACTCCAAATGAACAAGGAAATGTAGACTGCCTTAGTTCTGAGTTTTATAGCAGATTCTCCCTATACTGGTATTTTTCCATTTTCCTCTTCTGTCTACTATAGACCACCACTGCTGGACCAAGGTTACAGCTATGTAAGGGTGGATTCTTCTAGTCAAGTTACAGGTGTGGCTGGGCACAACTGCAGTTTTCTCATAAAGGGAAAATGTGCCACTACTTAGAGCCTGTCCACCTCAATTTAGTGGTTGCCTTGTGTAAAGGGTTAAGCCACCTGGGACCCCCTGCCTTGTCCCAGGGTAGTCTGGCCCCGTTCCTCCCAGGTGGCATGGTTGAACACTCCCACTTCCTGCCCGGATCTGGGCTATAAAAAGGGGAACTCAGCCCCCCTCTCTCTCTCTTTTTTCTCACATCCTCGGCCCACTTCTCGCTGCCGCTCCCCGCTGCTCCTCCGCGTGCTCTGCAACAAGCCGCGGGGGAGACCGAGAACTGCTCAGCTGTGCTTTGCAACCTGCTTCTGTTCTTCAGCACCAGCAACTACGGGACCGCGACTTTGCTTTTCGGACTAAACCCCTGCCGCGGTGGTATCCCTTCTCCCTTATCCCCTCCTCCTCCCGGGTTTTTCTGTATCCCTTCCCCCCGCTTCCTGTGAGAAGCAGAAACCCCTTTTTACCCTGTATGTCATTGTTTAAAGGCATTATTCTCCATTCTCACTTCCAAACCGCTTTGAGTTTTGTTTTGGGCTTTTAGCTCAGAGTAGCTGGGTGTAAACCAATACACCTTGAAAGTAATCAGAAGCAGTGAGTGTGGGAATGCATGTTACAGAGGAAGCCCTGCCTACTGTGCACAGCAAAATATGAGTATTTACATTCTTGCTTATCACTGGAGACATGAAAACATTAATTCAAAACATTATATCTCTTTAATTTCTCTAGAGCTGCTGCTGCTTTTCTGCTCCTCCTACTCCCCTGCCTACCAGCACATACTTTCTCAGGAGAAAAATTTCCAAAACTAGAGGCCAAGTGAAAAACAGGTTTTGCTCTCAAACCAGCAGACTATGTGTCACGGGAATGAGTTAACGAAACACAGTATCCCGTGGGACGA
>VWZI01017686.1:0-28834 GCA_013396835.1 Psilopogon haemacephalus
GGATGTGTTCAAGGCCAGGCTGGATGAGGTCTTGAGCATACTGATGTAGTGGGGGGAGTCACTGCCTATGGCGGGGGGTTGGAACTGGATGATCTTTGAGGTCTTTTCCAACCTAAACCATTCTATGATTCTATGGTAAGGGAAATGAACTCACTCACTCACTCTCTACTCACTCACTATCAGTATATATCTTACGATGTGAAACTCTTTGCTTGCTTTACAAGCTTGCAGAAAAGCTTTAGGCCTGCAAGTTCATCTTTCAGCATGCCAGTGAGGCCACAGGTAAGATCTGCAGCAAGTCTGGCCTCCCAGAATACATGATTCTCATGAATATGCCTCTTAGGGGATCAACTAATAACACCTAATGGATTTATCTGTCATGATTTAAGATTCCACTTGTGAGTTTGTTTTTCTGCATCTTTTGATATCTGGTATCTTTATTTTTTGACAAAATTCTCCTTACATCCTGATTAAATTGCCTCCCATTATCTTTATCTGTAATTTTTATTTGTTGCTTTAGTTCTTCTTTAGTACTTCACTTTTTTGGTTTTTTGATCACTCCTAAATCCTCATCATGTTGAAAGAGAGAGCACAAGTGAATGCTGTGTTGTGCTAAGACAAACGGTGATGGGGAACTTGGCTGTGGACACAGAAATCAGCTGCTGAGAGCATCTCTAACAAGTCTGATCTGAGGAAGCAGTGTGTCTCACATTTATCTCATCTCTATCATGTTTCCTGATCATGACAAAAGGATGATAAGATTACAATGAGATGGTCTGTGAAGCAAAGGATCCTCCCATCTCTCAGTATCTGCTGTTCCTTTCCTGTGTCCACCACAAAGTGATGCGTGCTGCTGTTCTCTGTGCATAGCAGGAGTTTCTAGCCAGACTTAATTTTGGAGCCTCATCTAGTCATTGGTAGAGATATCATTGTAGGTGGCTGTTGCATTTGAGAACACATAGGATGCAGTGGAAGCAGGATGAGATTTGCATTCTGCATGCTTCTGGACTAACTGGCTTGTATGAGAAGTAGTGTGGCCAGCAGGACTAGGGAAGTGCTTGTCCCATTGTACTTGGCACTGGTAAAGCTACACCTCAAATTCCGCATTCAGTTTAGGGTCTCTCACTACAAGAAAGACACTGTGGTCTTCAAGTTCATCCCAAACATAGCAATGAAGCTGGTGAAGGGTCTGGAGAACAAGTCTTATGAGGAGCAGCTGAGGGAACTGGGGTTATTTAGTTAGGGGAAAAGGAAACTGAAAGGAAGTTAGAGTGACGAGAGGGGTCAATCCCTTCTCCAAAGAAACAAGTCGTAGGTCTGCAGATCATTTCATTATTATGCAATTATTATGCAATTAAAAGACAAGGTACCCCTGCTGAGAAAAAATCAGATTTGAAATGTCATTGCTATTAGCTGAGATGAAAAGCTGTGAGAAGCATTTTGAATGGTATTGCTACATTATTTTGGTATAAAATCTTGTTTTCTTTACACTGAGAAGTTCTTTCAGGTTTTGTGAAGATTTTGATCATGGCTAGGCAAAGTGCTTTACAAATTGCACAAATGGCTTCTCAAAAAAATGCCACAAGAACACAGTTCTTCCACTCATAATTGTTCTCTCACTGTGGTTATGCATGGTAGGTGTTTAATGACACTGCCAACACCTTAGGACAGGAAATCAAGAGCACTATGCTCATTTACATCTCCAAGAGATGTATTAAAAATGAGAGCATGGCTTGCATTCTAAGTTTACTGTCTGACCTCACCAGGATCGACATGGAATATTTGATTATTTTAGTGTAAAACTAGAATGATTCCAGCCCCTGATGCACTCAGTGCATTACATCAGTGTAATCAGAAGTTGCACAGATGTAATTCTTGTTTGTAGTAAACTTAGCAGAAGCACTGCCAAGACCATCATGGTATTGCAATGACTATCATGTGCTCATTTATACAAAATATTATGTTTATTGAAGCACAAATAATCTTTACCGAGATTATGAACTATTAATTACTGAATTATTAATATTTCTTCCTATACCATCTGGACCAGTATCTAGAGGACTTAAAGCCTAAGTGAGAAGTCTAGGGGTTTGACCTAGGTGGTCCAGTATGAGATGAACAGTATTCGCCATCTTAGCTTTCATTTGAACTTGTGGTGCTCTTTCTTCGAAGATTATTCAAATACATTACCATTCTGTAAATAAACATTATTGTTTCTCTTTCAATTTATAAAATAATTGAACCTTTAAATTGAAACCACCATAATTTCAGTGTTTTTGATCAAGACTATTTTAATTCATAAACTTCTTCAGAGGCCAGTTACAAGCTTTAAATGTTTTCCTACATTCAAGCTTTCTGTTGAGAAAGTTTTCCATTTATATTAGAGTGGCAATAGGAGGTGTTGCTGTAGCAGCCACAGTCTCTTCTCTCCTGTTCCAGGCTTACACTGGGTTTCATGGTTAGCTGTGCTTTCTTGTCAATGTGGCTCAGCAACACCTCTGCTGCTGCCATGGTGATGCCAATTGTAGAAGCTGTAGCACAGCAGATCACCAAAGCTGAAGCAGAAGCTGATGCACTGGATATGTCTTTCTCTAATGGCTCCATCAACCCGGCACTGGAGCTCGATGGTAAGCACACAGTTCTTGGCTTTGCCCACCCTGACTCTGCAGTGGAGTGAGCAACACACAAAACTGAGTGGCTTGGGAATTAATAGCATCTTCACATGCTTAATTGAGAGACTTCTCCTGGATTATTGTGTGTTCAAGAAGATTAATTAAAACTCAGCAGGTTCAGAATATGGCAGGTATATGACAGTAGAGGTGAAAAGGCTGGCTTGTTCAGCCTAGTAAAATGTCTGAAAAGTAATATGACTACAGGCTATAAATAAACTGGGACTAAAACTTACCACAAAAAAGAGTTCTTGAAGCTCTACAGTAATGTTGGGAGAACAAATGAACCTAAGCTGGTAGCATACACAGCTTAGAAGACTCATTAGAAGAGTCAGACTCTGTGGGAAGGAGTAGGGCATAATTAATCTGTTTTTAAGACTGGCACCTGCAAATGTATTAATGGGACAATGTGAACTGATTGCAGAGAATGGAACATGCCAATGGATCCTTTCCCTTTTGCTCCCTTAAATACTTATCTGTCTTTTCTCAATGTCTTACAGAAAATATAGGAGAAAGTGAAAACAGTGACTGGAAAGAGAAACAAGTTAATGGGTAATGTTCATTCACTAAAGCCTGTTCTAAGAATTAATATAAATAGAATATCTGTTTATTACAATAAATACTTCTGTTTTTTTCCAGATATGACAATGGTGTGAGTAGTACTATGTGCACAATTGAAAAGGAAAATGAAAAAGAAAAGGAACAGGTACTTATAACGTATTTTTCTTTTGCAGCTACCCTCTGTGAATTAGTTTTAACCTGAATCTCATTTCTGTGTAACGTCTAACATGACACAGCTGGCAATGAAGCAAATTTCATGTGAATAAGAGACGCACATATACATAAAATTTCCTTATGTGTTTATTTCATTGGTGGATTTGTGTTTCCAGTGTATTTTGGACAAGTTAAAACAACCTGACCAGAGTACAAACTTCATGTATCAGGTGTGTGTGCGCATATATATATATATATGTGTGTGTGTGTATGTGTTTACACGTATATACGTGTGTGTGTGTGTGTGTGTGTATATATGCATGTATCAGTAGGGGAAGTTCTTATATAAAGACTGAGACAGCTCTGGAAAAGTACTTCAGGATTTGATACTCCATCCTTTTCCTTTGCATGAATAGCTGTAGTACCACTGTAACAAACCACACTGTGTAGAGCCGTATTGCCAGCAAATTGTGTGGCTCTTCTGGGCCATACCTGAATCTTATTTGCAGCTTCATGATAAGCCCTTCTGATATATTCTGGTGTATATTCTTTCTAAGCAGAACTTACCACCTGCTGAAACAAGGAGTAAAAGCAAAGAGGACAAACACAGTGGGATCTTCAAAGTGATGTGCTTATGTGTTGCTTATTCTGCTACCATTGGAGGGCTGACCACAATCACAGGAACATCAACTAATCTGATTTTTGCTGAGCACTTCAATACGTAAGACTATATCCAACTATTTGTGTTCTTAATTTTGAATTTTAATTGTTCTTTCTTGAGCTCTCACATGGCTCCTGTAAAAGGCATTAGAAACTTTACCTTTTTATTTTATATTATTTAATTCTATTACCTCTTTTTGTTATTGTTTTGTTAAAGAAATATAATTAAGTTATATTTGACTTAATTAGGAAAGGCTATATGTGATCATTCAACACATACAACAAGATGACCAGCCTTTTTTTAAAGCAGTAATTTGTTCTTTGAATAGCAGCATGGAATAAGATGAGCATATCAGACACAACTTAGCACAAACATAAAAGACACTATCTAGCCCTAAAGGACTGATATCCATTTCTAAGCACAGTAGGATCCAAGTCCAGGTCTGCATAGCAAGGAACAACGGGAAACTTTCAAGAAGCTGTTCTCATTTAGAGCTTCCCAGAGCTCAATAGAACAAAATTAAACATAAGATGCCTCCCCTTTTCCCCTCTTTGAAAATAAAAGGATTAGGTAGAAAGAGTGGAAAGGGGTAAAACACTCACAGAAAACATTCTAGCAGTGATTTTGGAAGTTAAAAATAACTTTAACAATAAATAAAGGGTATATAAGATAAGGGAGTTTACAGAGGTATAAGGAAAGGGAAACAGGTACAAAAATATATACAAAACCGGGTGGATGGCAATGGATGGAGGTAGATTCAGGAGGTAGCTGAACCACTAAGTGGTTGGCTGGCCACGTGGCAAAGCTGTAGCAGCTGGAACAGCAAGGGTGCTGCTTTTCAGGCAAGGCAGGCAGAGCAAGCAAATCAAACCGTTTGCCTGCTTTTAGAGGGTTGCAGACAGGTAGTGAGAGTGTGCTAACCTCTGAACCTGGGATCAGGTTCTAGACCACCTCCCAGGAGGGGTTAACCCTTAACAGTGGCTATGCTTGCTGTATTGTTGAAATGAAGAATTTTGTTCTATTAATAAAAGAAAAAGCAGATAATTTCAAATCAGTCAGAAACTTGCATTCCATGGAACACTTAATTTTGATGTTATTAAAATATTATTTGATATTAATTTTCTTTCCTAAATAGAACTTGTTTGTAAAGAAAATTGGAAGATTTAATTCCAAAGTGTTTGAAAACCCAATACTTCTTCCTGAACTTTGTTTTCCTTCTGCAAAGTACTCATTGACAGAAACATTCCCACTTTAATTTTAAAACAAAATAGAATAAAGCACAATTCTTTAACTACTCTCTGCCATTTATTTTGTGTTGCACATGACAAAATGGTGAAAGATCAGTTACTGATATTTTTTTTTTCAATTTGCATTCCATGAATGCATAAAATTTTGCTTCAGAATGCTGCTAGAGAGACCTGAAGTAGTACAGACTGTAAATCAGCCTGTGCTAAGAGAATGGAACAACAATGGAAATGGTATTGATTTTTTTTGTCTGATATTGAGGATGAAGAACTGCACAGGGCAGACTATGGCATTGTAAGTTAGAGTTGTAGAATCACAGAATCGTTTAGGTTGGAAAAGACCTTTAAGAATATAGAGTGTTTACTGTACTTCATTTTTAGCATTAAAGCTCTCAGTAGAGATGGAGAAGGTCAAAGGAAATTCTGTTTATAAAGTAAACTGAAACATGAGATATATCTACCCGGCCTTTTCGCCTGTCTGGCATCTATCTTGTTCTACAGTAAATTAGTTTATTTCAGGAAACCAAAGTCCATTTCTTTTCTTAAATGTATATGACAAGGAGACCTCAGACTGAATGGCCCACATTTGTACACAATAGATTAAGATATCTTTGAAGAGACAAAGTGACTGCAGAGAAAACCATCTAATAAAAGAACATTCCTGCCTTTCCTGGAAATTAGTAATAATAATTTTGGATTTAATCAGTTTTGAATCCCTCATGGAACCTTAAGCAATGTAAATATCAATGTTATCATTGTTGTCTTCTAAATTCATTGGAGCTTGTTCATTTGTGCATATTTTCTATTGCTAAAGTCTTCTCTTGAAGAGCTGCTTTTCTTCAAGTTTTGTTTCTTTGTAATTCTAATGGTCCTCAAGGCTGCCAATGACCCTTCCATATTTAACCTAACTCAGGCTAGACACACCTAGATTGCTGTCAGATCCCCACACCTGTTGCTGATCCAGCGGTCAAATAACTGGCACAACTGGTTATGACGATCCAGAACAGGATAGGAGGGTGAGTGAAGAAGACACCAGAGGCCATCTCATTTTGAAATCATCTGCCAGCCAGAAGAAATCATTTGAAACAAGATTTTCTCGCCCTTCTCACAAGTCTTCATTCACTTGCAAAAATTAGCTGAACAGTCTTTTACTTTTATCCAGACGTTACCCAGATTGCCAGTGCATCAATTTTGGTTCCTGGTTTATCCTATCCATCCCCATCACAATTACTATCCTGCTGCTCTCCTGGATCTGGCTCCAGTGGCTTTTCCTTGGATTTGAGTAAGTAAATGTAATCAATAAAATGATAGGTTGATAAAAGATATTTTATACCAGGAGTCAATATTTCATCAAAGTTTAACAGGCTTAATAGGAGGATAATACAGCAAAGGTGATTTTGGGTCCTTTGTTAGTATGGCAGAGCCTCTAGGTGGAACAAGGTTTTTCCTTGACCTACTTAGCCCCATGCAAAAAGTCCGTATTTCAAGTGATAATACCCTTTCCTTTAGTGTACATATATCAACTTTAAAGAGTGCATGTGTGCCAGACAGGAGAATATTGATATTGTATACATTTGAATCTCAGACTGGAAGATTTATAGTCGGGATATCAACTGGGTGGTTGTATTTGTAAACATGAAGTAAAAAACTTCAGCTTTCCTAAAATTTATATGCGGTGGTATGGTGGGCTTATTTTTTATCTCAGACCTCGTGCTTTAAAGATTTTGGAGAAGACAATCCTTGTTTGGGCCTGATTATTCCAAGCCTTGCTCCTCATGATTCATTAATATCTGCAGAGATAAAGATAAGATAACCATGGGGACACCTGTCTTCCACTATTATGTGGCTACTTACAGTGCAGGAGATAAAGAGTGAGATTGTCTACTTTTAAGCAGACATTCACCACTCCATATGTGAATATAGAGCTGAATTTGTTGCTTCACTTTTCTTGATTGTTTTGACAGTGTTCTTTTTAACATTGTGTAAACATCCTGTTCAAGAATTGAAACAGCAAATAGTCTGCTGATCAGTATGCAGGCTACTAATGTGGCAGAAAGTTTTTCATTACAAACCAAAGTAAAACAAAGTCATAGGTGACTTTCATTAAATAGTTAGGTTATGGATTTGATTGCTTCAATTAGTTCCCATAATTAAAGTTTAATTCTTCCTGGACAAATAAGCTAGTCAATAGCAGGACACATTTTGTTGCTGTCTCTATCAGTCCCCCACTGGGGTTGCCAAGTAATTCAAATATGCTCAATTTGGTGTGTGATAATTAAATGAATTGTGAAGTGAAAATTTTACTTT
Organism: Psilopogon haemacephalus; assembly: GCA_013396835.1. Lineage (NCBI taxonomy): Eukaryota > Metazoa > Chordata > Aves > Piciformes > Megalaimidae > Psilopogon > Psilopogon haemacephalus. The sequence continues at coordinate 7,596 of VWZI01017686.1, forward strand.
TGTAAACTATCATTTGTAATGAGAAATGTTTTAATTCATTATTCAATGTTGCTGATCTATATTCCAGTTTTAAAAACATGTTCAAGTGTGGCAAGAAAAAAACAGCTAGAGAAAAGGCTTCTGCACAGGTGATTCAGGAGGAGTATAAGAAGCTTGGACCAATGAGGTATGACAGATTATAAATCTGCAAACAAGAATGAGTAAATGCAGGAAAATATATAACCCATCTGTTTCTGCTGTAGCTACCCAGAAATTGTTACACTTGTCCTGTTCATTTTAATGACCCTGCTGTGGTTCACCAGAGAGCCTGGCTTCATCCCAGGGTGGTCTTCACTTTTCCCAAAGTAAGTAAACTTTATGATACACCAATAAGAACTGCACTGTGTCTTAATTACATACTTTCTTTTCATCTCAATTTAAACAAAAATAAAATCAATACTTCAGTAACGGACCAGGTCGAAGCTGTTTAAAACCTTTATAGCATATACAGAATAGGTAAAGTCCCACAATTTCACACATGCTTATCTTCAGTATCTGAAATGTGCTAAACCCATTACAGGATAAAAGAAAGTGCCTGCCAGGAGAGATTATGCCTAGGTGTTAGACTTCATCTAATGGAGGAGACTGCATAATGATTGATGTTACAATATCCTATTTCCTCATCAAACTCAAGAACAAATCTTTGATCAGAATTTTTTTAATTTACTGCCTTTAGTGATTCTTGCATGCATACAGGCCAAAATATCCTACTTTGACTGCTCTACTTAATGATATAAATTGCTCTCCGTTTGTGCATAACTCTCCCAGTGTCACAGTTTCACTAACCACCCAAAATCCAGGAACAACTCAGGAACTATATATGTGCTATTTGCCCTCTGCTACAGCTTGCTTGCACATTTCCTTCCCTAGGATGAGACTTGATTCCCTGAGAAATCTGTCACTCTTGCAAGAAGCTGCAATTCTTTGCTATTTCCTGATCTTTTGATGTCATTGCTACAATTTCAGTTCTGCTGCTCCACGGTAAAGGTCTGGGTTTATATTCAGAAAAATAATATATATTCAGAAAAGAAGATTAAATTTTGCTGTTACCTGATATTGGCAATTTTCTCCTACATCCACTGTCATCCAGGGCTGTAATGTGCTGTAGGAACAGATGTTGCATGACTCTAGGGTAATGAAGAAGTAGAAGTGGAAACAGATGGTCCCCTGTTGGGACCCATATTGGGACTATTGGGAGGAATAGAACTTTATGCTACTTAGATCCTTCCAGACTTAGCATTTATTACTAGATGGGTCAAAGGCCTGAGCTGGACTTGGATGGTAATTTTCCATCTATTTTCCTACCTATCTGTCATAAATGGCATGTGAACATACATCTATTATGCCTTCTCTATTTAAATATATTCCCACCATTCCTATACTCACACATCCTCCCCAGTGCTCTGCCATAAAGTCTGGTAGAGGATGTTACAAGGAATAATTATAGATGTAAAGTACAAAGCAAAATTATTTTGTGCAAAAATAGTAAAGTAATGATAATAAAAACTGTAAATAGTAAGATAGTTTTATAAGTATTTTCTTTTTAATTACACAAAATACTGCAAAAGATCTTTTTTTCCCCTTATAAGAGTATCAGCAGTGATCATTGTCTCATATGAAATGCCATATTCTTGAAGGGGTTTTGGAGTGTTGACCTAATCAAGCAATCAGCTAGCTAAGCAATCAGGCTGGATTCACTTCATATTAACATTCAGTGCTCTTGGAACACCATTTAATAAGATACATGCAATACTGCAAAACAGATATTGTAAACAACCTTTCAAATATTGAACATATAGCTCAAATTAATTACTTCAGTTCAGAGATCCACATTTGTCTATTTGAAATTATCTTGATACCATTATCTGAGGATTTTGTTCACTGACACAAAAATGCAGAATACCCTCATTAACAAGTGTGGTTGCAGGTTCTGAACACAGTAGTTATTTTGTGAATGGCCCCTAATATTTTCCTTAGAAGGATATGTGTCACGTCACATTAGACTGAATCATGGTATCATTTGGTACCCTGAAGAGAAGTAAAGCCTGTGTTAATCTCTAACAAAACTTAAAGGGGGAAGAAAGCATTCCTTACTATGCAGACCTTGCCAATTTCTAGACAGCTTTAATTTATGAATCAGTTGCCTTAATAGGCATAAATTGAGGAAATTAAGTTTTTATTTTTCTGAGCAATGACAACTTCTCAGCCAAGGTACATCAGTAGGGAAAGGAGCCAGCACAGGTAGAGTTGAGTGTAGTAGTAAGAAATATTCTTCAAAAACACATAGACAAGAAGTTAAAATCCAGGAACTGTGGTTCTATAAATGACTATATTGCCGTCATTACCGTGGCTTCTAGGAGGTTTCCAGCAGCACATGTATCCCTAATGCCTCCATTTATAGAACTGTTCAGTGTTTTGGACTGAAGTATACTGATAGGTGTGTGTACAACTTACTTAAATTTATGTTAGAGGAAACAATTATAAGGAAATATTTCCTATCCTTAGGAATCTGAAATAGCAGAAGTATGATAGTAGTTACTTTCCACAGAATGTTATCTCACATACTCAAACCAGGGCCAGGGAAATTACATCACCTGCACAGATGAACTTTGTCCTTATGAAAGGCCACAATGTCATAGAATCATAGCATTGTTTTGGTTGGAAGGCAGTTCTAACCTCAGCCTAAGGTTATGGCCATTAAACCATGTCCTGAAGTGTTTCTTGAACACCTCCAGGAATGGTGACTCTACTGCCTCCCTGGGGAGCCTATTGCAATGTCAGAGATATTAGTAATCAGGAAACCCTTCTTGACCTGTAAGTGGGTCCTCTTAGATGGGAATCACACCACTCCCAGGGATTTAAACCAGGTAGGACCATCAGTTCATTTTTTCTAAAATGCTGAAGATCAGAACAGCTACCTTGTTCTGCGTGTCAGGTCTGGTGTAGTTTTATTTAATTAAAATGGAAATTTTCAGAAAGCAGCCAGGCTTAATTTCAGAGTGGCAAAGTACAGGTTCCTCAGATTTTGAATTTACCACTTTCCTTGATGATCTGTCATGGTGGATAACCATTTCTGTTGCCAAACTAAACAAGACAAACTCACACCTTTTTTTCCTATCTGAATATAGCTTCCAGCCTTCTGTTTTTGTCTTTATCACTTTTCTGTGATAGGTGCTTTAAGGATATACATATCTGGTTTAATTATATCACAGTGTAATCTTTGTTTTGACAAACTAAATTGAATGATCAAAGTTCTGCTTCAAGAAACAATTTCCCATCACTCTCACCACCCATATTCCAGCCCCTTGAGTACATGCTCACATCACTGAATACCCCTCTAAAATAAAATCACTGACTTTTTTTTCCTATAGAAATGTTGCCATTTAATTATGATGCTTCCCCACATTTTAAAGGACTACCTTCTTAAATATCATCTAATTTTTAATTCACTATCGCTATTGCATAGAGCTAACTTTTAAGCAGTGTTGCCAGACACCTTTCAAATATACATTACCTTTACGAGGTAGTTTTTCTTAGAAGACGTGGTAAATATAGTAAAGTCTAATCCTTTACTGTCCTGCCCTTGTTATCTCCTTCTGAAGACAGACAGCAAGGTGTTGTAATAAACATTGTATGACAATAGGGAACAAGGTAAAAGCACCTGTTTCCTGCCCATCTGTTGACAGCCACAGAATCACGCGTCATTTCTGCTATGTCAGTTTCCTTTCTGGACTGATTCCAGGCTGTAGGGTATTAGCTTCAATTAGAAGAGTTTCAAACTGGCCTTTAGCCCAAACTTTATGAACCTCATAAGAAGCAGGAAGTTCAGCATGGGGTTGCAGCTAATTACAGCTGGTGCGTGCAAGGTGTGCTTCCTTCATTCTTCCTCAGTTTATTGCCTGACTGCATTCTTTCTTTTTTTTCTGCATGTTTTATTCCTTTCTTTACTTCCAGTACAAGCCTATTATGTACTTTGGTCCACAGCTTTGTTCTCTACAATGATCTCACTTGGAATCATTGTGAGATCTCACTAATCAACAGACTTTTTGCTGCTTTATAGGACAATCAGATTTGCAGTTTTTTAAACAGGTAGGTGTTCTAAATGCAATTTTATTACAGCTTGGATAAATGAACTTTGAAAAAAGCTTATCTCAAACTTTGATAATGCTTGAAAAGCTTCTGTCTGGAATAGCATCATGTATGTCATCATGATAGTAGGATGCTGTCTGTGTTCTGAGAATGGTTGTTTCGCATTTTGAATACTAACCTTTTGTTAGCAAACAATTGCACCTCCCTAGTGCACCTGGAGAGGGACAACCCCAGGCCACAGAACACACTGGGAGCCAGCCACCCAGCTGGAATGCAGCTTAATGGGAAAAGACACAGAGATCCTGGTAGATACCAGGTTGAGCATACACCAGCAGTGTGCCCTTGCACAAATTATATGCTGAGCTGTGTTAGGCAGCTGAGGAGAGTGATCCATCCCCTCCACTACTGAGGCCACACCTGAAGTGGTATATCCAGTCCTGAGCTCCCCTGTGCAAGACATGGTTACACTGGAAAAAGTCCAACCACAAAAATGACGAAGGGACTGGAGCATCTCTCCTATGAGAAGTGGCTGAGAGAGCAGGGGCTGTTTAGCCTGGAGAAGGCTGTATTAAGGATCACTGAGCTACAGATTGCTCAGAGAGGTTGTTGCATCTCCTCCTTGGAGATATTCAAAAGCCATCTGGGCATAGCGTTGGGCAACTGGCTCTGTGGTACTCTGCTTGAGCAGGAGGAGTTGGACCAGAACCTCCAGAGGTTCCTTACAATCTCATCCATTTTGTGAAGAAGCAGCTGCCTAGAAGAAAGTAGCAGCATGAATAGTTTCTGTATTTAAACTTGACTTCCTCCAAAATTCATAGCAGCTCTTAAGACACAGGATAGAATCCCCAATGAAGAAATTTTCTGCTCTTTAGATTCTGCATCTGAACAGACAATAGCAAGCAGAAGGCACAATATATCAGAGAATCACTTCCACTTCTGCAGCAGTTTAATTTTGTGCCAGTGTTAGCTAAAACAATGCTGGTTGTGGTGTCAGTGTGTTGTGCATGTTAGGGTATTTTGTATCTCACCCAACACTGTTGTTAAAGCAAAAACATTTATAGACTATACACTTGTGACACATAACTGGAAGATTTTTCCCTTTTATTGAAAAGTCCTGGTCTGTACAAAACCTTAAGCTCCTGGGAAAGTATGCTTGAACCTACTGTAGTTGTATGTGCGTATGTGTGTATGTAGCATATGGTATGAGAGCAAGAGGACAAATATATAGGTATTTTTGCTCAGGAAAACTTACAGAAAATAGAAAAATAAACCCCCAAAAAAATGAAGCTTAAGAAAATATTGGATTTAACTTCCTTCAGCAAAATTTGTATCCATTTGACTTGCCATATTGAATGAAATAAGACTGATTGGGATATGCCGCCACTCTACAGTGTATAACAGAATTAGATAGATGTATTAAAATGGCTTTAGAGCTCAGTCTTACACTTTGCTTGACTTTGGGTCTACTTTGAACAACCTAGAAGAATATTGGATCAGTTTAAACAACACTAGTGCAAGCAGTTCTCAGGCACTGGAAATGGTTAAAATAAAAATGGCCCTAGTGTCAACAACCCTAGTAATGACAGGCATAGGAAGATAATAAAGCTATGTTGCCTTCTCTTACTTATAGAAACATCATTTGTGGGCATGCACAGGTATTTTAAGGCCTGTTGGACTGAATCTATTACAGAGCATATTAAAGTTATTACATTTTTCATTGAACTGTGATTAGTTGTTTAAGTATCAGCAAATCCTAAATGCTCCCCTCCCTCAGGTTATTTCTCTGTGATAAAACAGCACATGATTACTCAAGATATTTATGAATTTAGAAGGCTTGTGCCTAATATGTCTGAAGGTGTGGTGAACTGACCTTTGTTGGCTGCCAGATGTCCACCTCATGGCTCTCTCATCACATCCCCCAAACAGGACAGAGGAGAAATTAAGGTCGAAAAGCTCCTGAGTCAATATAAACCAGAGACATCTCCTACCAGTTACCATCACAGCAAAACAGACTTGTTTGGGGAAAATTAATTCAATTGTCAATTAAAAATAGAGTTGGATAATTAGAACCAAACACAAAACCTAAAATACCTTTCCACAACCTGCCTGTCTTTACTGGCTCAAATTTACTCCATTCCCAATTCTGCCTATTTCTGCTACAAGTAGTGCATGGGTAGGGAATTTGGCATTCATGGTCAGTTCATAACAGCTCCTTTCTGCCATGCCATTGCCCTACTCCTCCTAACTATATATTTTTATCTGTTTTTCTTGTTAACTTCTCCTTAGGTATAAAGGCTATGCAACAGATTCAACAACTGCCTTAGTGATAGGCCTGCTGTTCTTTATTATTCCAGCAAAAACATTGTCTAGGACTTCAGATGGAGAAACCAGTTGAGTATATTTTGATGTGATGGAATAAGATATCTAAGATGCTATCATAAATAAGGCTTAGTGTGTTTGTTAGAGGAATACTTTTAAATACTAATATTACAATTTTAATATAGGATACTATCTTAATGGGATATAAAGCATCCCTGGCCTGGAAGTCAGAGCTGAGAATTAAGCAATAGGAGCAGCAGGAGCTAGTGCCGTGCTGCTAACTGCAGCCAACCACCACCAATGAAAGCAACCTTTCCATTGACTGCAACAGGCTTTGAATGAGATTGCAGGGCACAAAGCAGAGTCTATTTTCTGACAAAGTTGCAGCTGATTTAAGGTACTCTATAAGATTCAGCATGTTAAATGCTCATTTAATGCTCATGGTCCATTCTCATTTAATTTTTCTCCTTCAAAATGGAATTTACCCCAATTAAAATATACCTTCCAGCTTGTCCTCTTTACACATTGAATTCTGCAGCAGAAATCAATGAGATCTGGAGGTTTGCAGAGAATGCAAACTCAGAGCCTAAATGAGTCTAACCAAAACAGCGTTTACTCAGCAATCAATCTGAATAGTGCAGTTTGAGTAAATTAAACTCACTGATGTTGTGTAGCTATGCTCCACATAGGGAAAAGAGGAGGGGATCAATGATCCACTAGTGGATACCATTACAGCTATATTGTCTTCAGGTTGAGACAGTTTAAATCAACTAAAGATATGTCCCATGAAGTGTAGGCTGTTCATGTTGAAGATTTTCTTCATATGATAATGGTGAAATTGTACCTTTTAATATTTCCCAAGTACTTCCTCAAAGAGATTATTTCAACATGTTTCTCAATATGATTTCAAATGGGAGGTGGGGAGGAGGGGGAGGTGGTGGTTTGGTTTTGTTTGGTTTTTGTTTGCTTGTTAGCTTTTCTGCTGTTGTTTGGTGGGGGGATGTTTGTTTATTTGTTTGTTTCTTTCTCTAGCTGTTTTTGGTTACACTCCACTGATTACTTGGAAGGAATTTCAGTCATGCATGCCTTGGGAAATAGCTATTCTTGTTGGTGGTGGGTTTGCACTGGCAGACGGCTGTGAGGTAATGCAATTTTTAGAAGATACTGAACAATTAGCATGACCCTTATAAGGAGCAATTCAGACATGCAGGGAATTTAGTTATTCTCATTTTAGAAAGTTATATTTAAGATATTCAGAAAATAGAGTTACAAAAACAGGCATTTGCTCTGCCTTCAAATGCTGCACAATGATGACTATTATTTGTTATTTAATTTAAATCTGATAGTGGTAAAAGTAGTGTAGACACACTGTTTTTAAAGCCTTAGGATTAAAGTCCCCTGCCATTAAGTTATCTCCTATGTGGAGCCCCACCAGCTAGTCTAGTAAATCAAGGAGGTCTGGGTCCAAACTCTGGTTATGAAGCCTGATACACTCATATTACAATTTCCTGATTATGACTCTTGTGAATGTATCAAAGGTAAAAATTATAAAGAAAAGAAACAGAGTTTGCATGGGTTCCTATAAAACATCAATGAATTAGAAAAATTTACTTAAAAATATGTGATAAAAATATGGAAAATATTTCCAGGGTTTTTTCTCTTTTACTTATATACTTCACAATTAGCAGATAACTAAATTTCTATTCTGTATAATTTGTTAAATTTTCTTTTCAGTAATTTGTGAAACATAATCATGTTGTCGTATTTCTTATGCAGGTTTCAAAACTTTCTGACTGGGTAGCAAGTAAATTGACCCCCCTAGGATCATTACCTTTGTGGCTGGTTATACTGATCTCATGCCTTATTGTCACTTCAGTAACAGAAGTGGCCAGCAATCCAGCTACCATTACAATATTTTTGCCCATACTATCTCCTTTGGTGAGTATAACATAGGTTGTTTTAAATTAGAATCTGCTCTATCATCTGTGTAATAACTGAGCTATTCAAAGAAGCTGTTTTAAAAAGTTTTCACAAAACATGCATATTGGTCTCCTGTTGTGCATTGAATTTGTTAGTTTGGGGCTTTCTTACAAGATATGCTGAACAATCAGTAGAATTAGGTAAAAATTCAACTCTAAAAATTTTTACTTTATTATTCCTATTTGCAAATAACTGAAGCACTTAAAAAAGGGAAGCTGTCTTAGTGTTTCTTCAGGACCAAATCTCCAGTGATATAGTTAACACTGCAACTTTCAGCCTGTCACTAAAAAGAGGTCTTATAGATGTACTTTAAATGCAATTCTCATTTCTTCTCTCCTTAGCTCAATTTCGTCTTTTCTTCTCTACATCTTTATCAAAATATCCAATTCTTCGTGTTCAGAGATTACCAATAATTTTCTGGTCTGTAGATTTTCCTCTTGGAGAGCCTAGGCACATATTAATGCCCTTTCCCTCTCTCATAAAGAAATCTTAGTCTTCACTTATTTTAATCTCTGCTGTGTATTATAGACAAATTCAACTTTTTCATCTTTCTTGGATTTCTTTTCTTTTCGTCCTTATGCGGTATGCACATTCTTTGTAGTAGTCTTATTTTATGGTCTTCTAATTGACTACAATTAGAAAACATCAGGTGTGAATTTAAAGTTCAGTAGCTATTTTGTACTAGAATCACCTTTTCTCCTCTGAAGCATTACCAGATATAATCTTAGAAATTAGATATCAGAAAATGCTATTTTTCATTATTTTAAACCAGCAGTTTTGTTCACAGTTCACTTATTAGTATAATAAGTTTGTATCCATGTATTTAATTTGCCAAATGTGTCCCTTGACAGCTGTTCTCTGTCTTTTATTTCACAATAGGCTGAAGCCATTCATGTGAATCCACTTTTCATTTTGATACCTGCTACCTTGTGTACTTCCTTTGCATTCCTGCTTCCCGTAGCAAACCCAGCTAATGCCATTGTATTTTCATATGGTCATTTAACTATTATGGACATGGTGAGTTTAAAAAAAAAAAAATCCCTAAAGAAGGTTTTCAGCATTAAAAAAAAATAATCTGTGTCTTTACATGAGTTTCTGCTTTCTTTTTCCTCTCCTTTAGGTGAAAGCTGGTTTGGGCATTAACATCATCGGAGTTGCTGTAGTTATGCTTGCAATCATGACATGGATAGTGCCTATATTCGATCTCTATACTTACCCAATCTGGGCACCAAATGTTCCTTCTACAAACAGCACTGGGCTGTAAAAAAACAAAACAAAACAAAAAAATTTGATTATTGGTTTGGATTGGTTTTATTTATTTTCTTTTCCACTAGTGTGTTGAGTCTCTTAAAATATTTTTTTTGCCACAATGATGGGGACCTACATTACTATAAATGACATATTTCACTGTACAAGAGACAGCTAATCCAGCCTGAGAGTCTAATCAGGAAATAATATCATAAAGTTGGATTCTAAACTAGTTCAGCTAGTCTGAATTTTTACATCTTCATGTTATGAAGGAAAAAAATAATTGTGCATAGCCCTTATTATTGTCAGTTTGCACCCATTATCAGGGTAGTAACATAGTGAGATTTAACTTTTATTATTTTGAACAATTTTCCTACAATTACTTTGGTGATATTTGGAGTTTGTCAGAGAACATATTGGTTTTCTGTTTTCTAGGTTCAAACACTATTTGAAATGGAGTTGAGAGCAAACAAAAGATCAGGCAGGGGATTGACTTGAATGTATAGTTTACAGACCTGTCAAAAATGCACAGAAAATGGAGGCCAACATGATCACTTATGCAGCACTTTATCTATTAAGCACCTTCTAATCTGGAAGGAGGATACATACTTAAACATATATTTAGTCTACCTTCTCCAGGACCTCACAGAAACACGTTGTTGTTGTTTAGTACTTTTATAGACAGACATATATGTCTAAGTTAATCTATATGAATAAACACTAAATTATCATAATACCTTTGCCCAAAGTAGAGATATATCCCCTTGAGGAATGAAAGAATAAGACACAGTGATGAACATGTGACACTCAGTCCCTCAATCAAGACTATAGTGCATCTTCACCAGGAGATTTCTGTCCTCTACAGGACAGGTGGCATTTTAACATTTTAAACACAAAATAGTGCAATGTAGTCAGAAGGGAAGTTAAAGTTTGAAGATATCTTCAAATGATTGTTTTATATGGTTGTTACATGGTGGGTTTTTGGTGTTTTGTGTTTTTTTTAAACAATAAGGATTACAATGTTGTTCTTTTTACCTGTTGGAAACATGAATGACAATTTATAGTGTTTAGTTAATAGTTTGACTGAAATCTGCATGTATTTACCTCAAGTCATTCCTTGTGGCACATCTATGATAACTGTAAACCATAATCTGTCTTTTACGGGGGCATAAATGATCCACCTTTTGTAACAACAACAACAACAAAGTGCTTTTCTTTTTTGGTTAGATAGTTTACATCTGTTTTTGATAGTGCATATTTAGAATAAAAATGTCTATCAGAACTTCTCTAATGACAAGATACAGCATATAGGATTGTTATATATGTAACTTGTTTCCATTAACTAGTAGTTTCAGATTTATCTTCAATTAGGTTTTAAAGAAGTACTTTTTCTTCATGACAATGTCTTTGTGTAATTGCTGTTTGCACATGCCACCCCACTTTTCAGCCTGATGAAGTTTTAGGATGGCCACTTCCTTTTTTATTTTTTTTTTTAATATATATTTTTATACAGTATTTGGCAAAATAGGGCTATGCTCATGACTAAGCCAATCAGTGTCTGCCACTATACAAATGGCATTAACTGATCCTCTGCAGTAATGATTATGATTATAGATATGGAACTCCTGGCTAAATGAAGCCTCTAAATCATCAAGTAATAGAGGAAAATGCTTATGCAAGTACCTAATCTAAGATATAAATCTTGGATTGTGTCATTGTCTTACCAGAAGGACATGCAGCACAAAACCAAGAAGCGCAAGATTTCTGCTCCTTCAGACATAGAGAGGTGAACCATCTAGGAGAGTGCTCTTTAAGGTTCCAAGGTATCAGCTTTTCAGTTATGCCACATCATTCAAAAGCAGTGGAAAAAGCAAATTGTAGAAGGGGAGGGGATTTTGGAAGACCATCTTGTTCAGCCTCTTGCACAAAGCTAGGTTCGCACTGAATTCAGCTAGGTTGCTCAGGGATTTGTCTAGTCACACCTTGAAAACCTCCAAGATGTAGACTGCACAATTTGCCTGGGTAATGTTCTTCAGCACTTATTGTCCTTGTGATGAATATTTTGTCTTTAAAGAAATCAACAAACACATTGCACTCATTTTAGTGGAACTAACTTATTTGTCTTCTTTTATTTGAGGTAGTTTTTTTCTGTGTGTAAAGCTGATTTCATTTTTTAATGAAGTGTAAAGAAGGGAGAATAGTTCTCTTTGCAGCCTTACATTCACCACTCCCAATGAACATAATATTTTCAGTATCTACTGCTCTGACCTGCAAAGAACTACCAGCATAGTATTATAATCATGTGGCAACTGTTGTTTAGCCAGAGGGAACACATTAACCACTTAGGACCTGTCCCTAAGGTTTTCTAATGTGCACAGTACAGAACCAGTTGATGTAATCTTAGCTTTGAATGCAACATTGAGGCCTACAGAGGTCCATGAATGATCTGCTCTGTGAAATCATGCTTTGTATTTTCTCTTCAAGTTGCATATGTTCATGGAAGAAAATAATAATTTTTGAGCCACTGAAGAGAACACTTTAGAAGTTATCAACTGCAATATTTGATAGAGTTTTCAGTGTAAGCTGAAGCTCTCTTTGTGCTGGATAATTACCATTGCTTCACTTTTTGTCATACTGATAGGATCATAGAAAATACAATAAAAAGGGTCCATCAGGTCTGAAACCCTGAATAACACTGAACAGAATTTCTCTAAATTATTTTTTCAAGACATATAGGTCACTCAGGGAGGTGGTGGAAAACTCTCCCTGAAGGTGTTCTAGAAACATGTAGAGATGTTGTGTCGGGATGTGGTACAATGGCCATGGTGCTCTTAGGCTGAGAGTTGGATTGGAAACAATTCTATGATTCTATAAAACATGTTATTAAACAAGAAAGAAGGTTCCAATTGTTTAATTAAGACTTCACTTTTTAAAACGATTTTCACTAAAATCTCTGTGTGTAGCAAATAATATGCAAAGATAAAAAGGAGGGATTTGTAAAAGAAATTCATCCATTGGGCTATATTTATAAGTTAGAAATAGAAATGAATAATTATAAATAAACTTTCAATGATCCACATCTTAACTGTTACAATGTACCAAAATCAGTGACTTAAAAAAAAGAAACAATCAAACATGAAGTTTTTGAGATATTGTATTCTTTATATAAACCAGTCAGTAGTGAGAAGGTAGAATTTCACCAGGACTTTTTTCTTTTCCTTGTTTTCTCAAAGTTTAAGGACTGTGTCAGACACGGTTTTTGAGCTGTGTTTTTATTATTATTATTAATACATTTCTAAAGCTTTTAAGAACTGTTTAAGTCAAAATAAACAGCTCTGCATTGCGGAGGTTAATATTGCTAGAATTTCCTCACCTGGGGGCATTGAAATGCAGGGAAAAGAGAATTTCATAGTGGTTTGCTCTCTGGGTCCCCAACAGATGGATTTGACTCTGACTGCAGGCAGAGAACATCATATTAACTGCCATTGGAAAATGTGCTCTTCATGTGTTGCTATTATATTAATTGCTTTGTCCAGTGTATTGTGACAAATGGTGCAAACATATCTATAATTATTATAGGAGATGATTAATATATGGTGGCTAAATTAACTATTTATAAATTACATTGTGCATACTTTTCATATAAAATAGTGTGGTTTTATTCCTTGTTTCAGTGGAGTCTAATTATTCTACTGTACTGGTATATAAATAATATTTATAAATTATTATTTATTTGTGGTCCCATTCCTGTTGAATTAAATACAGCCTTTGTCAGTAGTTCATTAGGGAACCTGTGCCAGATCTTTGTTCTCTTTTTCTATGGTTATACTATATTTAATTTATTTTCACATTGCTATTACAAGATATGTTTTTAGATTACCAGAAACCACAAAAAGCGTGAACCCTGGAAAAAGCTTCTTGACTGTTCTGTTACTACAGTCAGTCATATAAATCTTGCTATTTAAATACCCTTATATGTTTTTAAAAGGAAATATCTGTGTCTGTTTACTCCAAGAGTCTTGCTTGTTTAAAGTCAACCACTCTGTAGCCCAAAGGCTTCCTGAGTATCAGTGTAGCACAGCAGCTCAGGCAGGGTGTAGTAAAGACAAAAAGCCTTAAACCCTGCATCCTACAACTTTTTTATTAGATCTAGATACCAAGCCAGTTCACATACTAATTACATCAAATGACTGTTGTATGTTATGTGCAGGTGTGGAGTGGATGGCTTCTTGTGACCCTTTAGATGCACAGAAGTCTAGTTCTGGTATCTTGCCATGCCATTGGCAGCCCACAGTATGATACGAGCTGCACTGACAGAGACACCCTGCTGCCCCAGAGTTCTTGGGGTGGAGGATGTTCTCCAGCGGCCAGGTGTGCACAGATGTCAGATTGCTTGGCAGCTATCAGGCCTTTGTTTCCACAAAGCTGATTTGATGGTTTATGTGTTTTAACAATTGCTGAACCCTTTTTCATTGTTCCTTAATATTTTCACCTACTGGGTTTGGAATCTTGTAAATTTCTGTAACCTGCAAGACACTTGATTTCTATACAACTTTCATCTACAATACTGATCCTCCATATTCCCCAAATACTGTACAGTCCAATGTGTATCAAGTGATAAATTACCAAGAGCTAAAATTATGGTACGTGAAAAAAGTTTATCTTTCAATAAAAGCACCTGGGATTTCTTAAAACTTCTTTTATTGTTATAATATCTCAACATCTGACAGGAGAGTGGCAGAGTACTCACTTTGCAAGTAGATAATAATTTAAACATACTGCATATTTTTAAAATCCACTTATAAAATTTTAAAAGGAGAAAGGTCTTCTAGCTTTATTAAACAGTTACAGTAAAAATTCTGCTCTCTGCTATGCTCCTCTACAAACACTGAATAAATATATCACAGTCTCTAACTGTTTGGTGTTTCTATTAGAAACTCAGAAAGCAATGTATATACCTATGCAAAATAGTCTGAGTGCCTGGTACCTGATTTAGAGGCCCTTGAAGTCAGGAAGAATCGTATTAGGTCACATTGCTGTAACAGATAGCTGGAAGAGGCACTTCCAAGCATTTCACTTGTTCATCTTTTGACATCTGCTGTGTACATTTATGACAAATGTGGAAATATGGGTGTCAAGCTTCAAGAGTAGGCTTCAGAATGCTGTCCTATGTTCTCAAAGCTCCAGTACAAGATGTGGGGAGAGTTGGGTATCACATGAGGACTGAAGAATTGGAAGGCTGATGCACCCAATCATCCAAAATAAAATGCTAATGAAAAGCATGTGCCTGAAACTGTTTTCAGATGGAGAGTGCTACAGGGCATTTTTATGCAGTGTGCTTCAGTCACTTAGAATCATAAAACCATAGAACATTTCAGGTTGAAAGGGATCTTAAAGATCACCTAGCTCCAACCCCCTTGCCACTGACAGGAATACTTTCCACTACATCCACTAAATCAGGTTGCTCAAGGTGCCATCCAACTTGTTCCTGCCCTTCCTTTGATCCTGACCCATAAACCCTCGGTTGATCCTCATCCATCCCCAGGTGGAGCTTCGTGAATTCCAGCTGATCATTGACATAGAGGGTGGCGTTCCCTCCTTGTCTCCCTTGTCCATCCTTCCTAAGAAATCTGTATCCTTCAATTTCAGCACTCCAGTTATAGGAGCCAAACCATCACCTCTCCATGATGTCAATAAGATTGTAGCCTTGAAGGCTTGTGCAAGTCTCTAACTTTTCTTGTTTATTCCCCATATGTGTTTTGTTTATTCATGTGTATTTGTATGGAGGCATTTCAGCTGGGCACTAATGAAGCAAGCTTAGCAGATAAAAGTGGCTGGAATTTCTTGGTGCTGCTCCTCAGGTGGTCTCCTGCCGACCTGTGATCATTTTCCAGGCTCTGGACGTCTATGGGTAGAGCATCACTGGCATCAAACTATAGAAACTGGATGCACTGAGGTTTCCCCTCCCCCAGGAACTTTAGTTTAAAGCTGCTTCCACCAATGAAAATGCACCTAATTGAGTGCAAATGCACTTAATTTAAAATGCATCAATGTCAAATGCACTTTAAAATTGTTCTTAGAACCAAAGCAATTGGAAAATAAACAAATACATAAAAGCACTCATCCTTTTAGATTCATTGAAGCTTTAGGGAAAAAAAACCTAAAAACATCCAAACACTTTCATGTTTCTGTTTTTCCAGACTTTAATTTTGAGGGACTCAAAAAAGTTGTTTCAAATGGTTGCATCCAGGAGTTCATAAAGGCAAAATATTCAGTCTCTATAAGAAATTATTCCTATGGACTGAACTTGGCTGGGTTGACTCTCTTCAGAGAGTGTAATGTTTCTACCTTCATGGAACAGTTCTATTCACTGCCAGTCTATCACTTTTCAGAATTATGAGACACAAAAGCAAACAGAAACAAGTAGACTGGAAATAATATTATCTGGAGTTTTTCAGATGCTATTTTTGGTTTTCCTCATATCTATATATGAACAGAATATCTTCCTCTTCCCAATACTATAAACACAGATAGATGTTCTCTTTGTACTACCAGTCAAATATTTCAGGAACATGTGGCAAGAAAGTAGTATAAATGGAGGAAGATCAGTATACAGAACAGGGTGCATTTTACAACCACTAACCAACACTAAAATACTTCAAAGAACTAGAGCAACAGACAGATCAGAATGACTCAATTTCTGGTATGAGAAATGCACAAACTAAAACTAGTTTAACATTTTGCCTAAAAATATCAAGCAAGCCATCAAGATATGAACCATCCCTACTCCTTCCTTTATGCTTCCTTTGCATTTGAATTCAGTCAGAAGAAGTTCTCTGTTCATCCATGCTGGCTTATGGCAGGGTAAACAACAAGATAAACTTTATTAATAATCATGCTACTCTTGCAAAGAAGGTGACTGGCTTATGTTGGCAACATAAGCATTCCAGTCATGTCTAACTAAGCCACAGACCATTGATAGCTTTTACTATTTGACTCAACAGAAGTATACGGTATAAAAGTCTCTTGTTTATTGTAGCACTTGTTTGAATGCATAACAAATGGGAAAAGCAATTTCTGTTTCTTGGAATAATTATCCTTTATCGGACTTTTATATTGTCTTGAAAAACTCTGCCTCTTATTGTAAAGAAATAAAATTAAAAGGAAAAAAAAAAAAAAAGAGAGAGAAAAAAAGAAAAAGATCAAACTGAAACAAACCCAAAATAATTGAGGAGGGCAAGGGATCAGGGAAGAAGCAAAGGAGAGGGAGAAAGCAGCTAACCTGCAATCTTCAGTTGTGAGTCTCGCCCTTCAGAATGGTAATGATCCATGTACAAGACTGACAAGTTTTGCTGACATCCTTCAGAATTTGAAAAGTTCAGTTTGCATAATATAGAGAACCATGTGCAGGCTAGTTCTTTCTTTAGATATTATTCTAATGCATCAGAGGAGGAGGGAAAAAGGATGGCAAGGATGGTACCATAATTTTCCCTGTTCACACTGTGAAAGCAGATGGAGTTTTGTACCCATTAAGAACAATTCTTCATTTTCAATATGCCATTAACACTTTCATCGCTGCACTGCATAATTTCAGTGTGGCAATCATCAAATTCATGGCAACATCTCTTTAGTGACATTTTTTAAAGCTACTGTTTAAATTCTTAGGCACGGGGCACTCTCCATATAATAGTGACTTAAGACTAAAACCTTAGAGTTAGAGCTGAAATTCCAATGCCCTTCTGCAGACTATTAGCCCCCAGTCTCAAATTGTAATGCACTTCCAGGTTGATTTTAGAGACCACAGTGAAAAAAATATTGTGTTAGGCACGATGCTGATAAAGTTAGTGAAGGTTGTTATACGAATTTGCCCAGAGCACAGGAACTTTCTGCTTGTGCTATACATCCGTGGTGGGACTAAATCACAGGAAATCAAAGGCTCCTCCTAGCTAATCAGAGACAGAAACTCCCATCTGTTCTGATTCCTCTTCAAATAGCAAAGCACAGCAGTGGACAGCTAATCTTGGTCCAGCCAAACAAATCTCTTGTCTATAATGCTCCCTCAAATTGTGTCACAACCAGTATTAGCTGGACTTTAACCCGGCCTCTTCCCATTGCTTTTTTTTTTTTTTGTCTGTGTCTGAAAAATGTAAATATACCCTGGATTTGAAACCACTGTGGTGTTCTGCTGGCAAGCAGAAAGATAAAAAACATTAAAAGAACACAATAGTGCTAATTGCTGCTATCTAGTGTATAGTGTAAGCCTTGCCAAATTGTGTTTTTTAAGGTAGGCAAAGCAAATGAAAGCAAAAAACCTTTTGAGAAACTGGTGACAGGCAATATTAATAGAAATCTAGAGCTTTTAGCAGTGGATCAGAGCTATAAAAAATCTCATTTTTTTACTCATAAGAATAGTTGCAACCTTTCCAGTTTGATTACCCAAGGTTGTAAGCCATATCCTGCTGAAATCTATTTGTAAATAAAATTAATACACTTTTTTTTTAAAGGATAAAGTCACATCACTTGATTATGGCTGTAAATTAAATAGACCTTTTTCCCAAAATACATGCTCCACTAGGATAAAAGGATGCATCTCAGCAGGACCAAACAATTAATTGTCAGCATTACATTGGCTCCTTTCTTAATTGTGAAATTAGCTGAAGATTGATTGTAAAGAGGAATCGGTTTCAATGTTTTTTATGTTTTCTTCCTGTAGCTGCTAAGACCTCAAAGAATAGAAACAGGAAAATGTTCTTGTAGCTATTCATAACTAAAAATTCAAAGTGGAAATATTTCTTTGTAAATTTGTTAATATACAAAACAGTAATTAAATTGTGTCAGCAATACTTTTAAAAGCAAAGAAGTATGGTAAAATAATTAAATTAATTGAATTTGGCAAGCCATTAGCAAGCAATAATGCTGCTGTCAAGTTCAGGAGGTGCTACTCCAGAAATTAATAACTAATGAGGAAAGAGCTCTGCACATTACAGAAAATTGTATAGTACCGATTCTAATTTCAGATATATAAACTAAATTTTTCTTGTGCGAATTAGTTCCATCTCGGCTCTTGCCAGAGGACATGGTGAGCAGTTGATCATTGTTCCTTGTAAAGGATTCTTTTTTTTTTTTTGTTGTCAGTTTTAAACACTTATAGCTGTCATTCTTCTCCTTATTTAGACTTTTCCATACTAGCTTTAAAAATTAAGGTCTTTCTGCATGTTCCTGGGCATAAGATCAATGATAAATCATGGATGGAGAAATCAAGTGTGTGCAAAGAGACAATCTATACCTTAATCAGTACATTAGTCTGATTATCTAGGCTTCTCACATTATTATCTGTGAAATTCCTTTGTGAAATTCAGTAGTATGAGGTCCTGGATGAAGAAAGACAGAAATCAACACAAAATTTGGGAAAAGCTGCACATGTTCAAGTATAAGACAGACATGAAGTGAGACAATGGCTTTAAACTGACAGAGGGCAGATTTAGATTGGACATAAGTAAGAAATTCTTTATGATGATGAAGAGAGACTGTAAGAGGTTACCCAGAGAAGTGGGACTTGCCCCACCCCTGTAAGTGTTCATGGGCAGGTTGTATGAGGCTTTGAGCAGCTCAACCTATACAAAGATATCCCTGCCCATGGCATTCATAATGGCCACTTGAACTGAAACCATTCCATCTTTCTATGACTCTCAGTCACCAGTTTTTATTCGTGCAGTTGACATTGCCTTGCTAAGTGCAGTTTTCTTTTTATTATTGCTATTATTTCAGTATATTTGCCCTATTTAGCAACAGAGTTTTGGATTCTAACTCTGCCTCCAAAGAGCTCACAACCATGAAATATTTCTGTTCTCTGCAGATACTATATCACTCCCTTCTCCATGATCTAAATCAGTGATTAAACCAATGCTCTTGGACCTCCAGAACTGCAATATTCTCTGATATAAGCTATTGGATATATGACTCTACTTTTTGGAAAGTGGCCTCTGTTTTTTGAATGCAGATTTGGGACACAGATGTATTGCCCACACTGTATACTCTTATTGCAGATCATATCACATAATTTATATAATTTACATAATTTACATAATGTTATTATATAATATAATTTCAGAGAACATAAAGAAATAAAAGCCTTTCTAAAAGCAAATGTCATCATTCAGGTCCAGCTGACAGTCTAGCCCCACACAATTGCTCCCACAACTGCCCCACTACACCCCACAGTGGGTTGGGAAGGAAAATTGGGAGAAAACAAAAAAACTCTGTGGGCTGAGATAAAGAGAATTTAAGAGAAAGGCTCAGAGGCTTGATCCTGTTCAATATCTTTATTGATGACCTGAACGAGGGAATTGAGTCAGTGAGTTTGTATGAGGCTTTGAGCAGCTCAACCTATAGAAAGATATCCCTACCCAAGATAACACCAAGTTAGGAGCAGGTGTTGATCTGTTGGAGGGTAGGAGGGCCCTGCAGAGGGACCTGGACAGGCTGGATGGGTGGGCAGAGGCCAGTGGGATAAGATTTAACAAGGCTAAGTGTAGGGTTCTACACTTTGGCCACAACAATCCCAGGCAATGCTACAGGCTGGGGACAGAGAGGCTGGAGAGCAGCCACAGAGAGAGGGACCTGGGGGTGCTGGTAGATAGTAGGCTGAATATGAGCCAGCAGAATGCCCAGGTGGCCAAGAGAGCCAATGGCATCCTGGCCTGTATCAGGAACAGTGTGGCCAGCAGAACAAGGGAGGTTATCCTCCACTGTACTTGGCACTGGTCAGGTCACACCTTGAGTACTGTGTCCAGTTGTGGTCCCCTCAATTCAAGACAGATGTTGAGGCACTGGAACATGTCCAGAGAAGGGCAATGAAGCTGGTGAGGGGCCTGGAGCACAGCCCTATGAAGAAAGGCAGAGGGAGCTGGGGTTGTTCAGCCTGGAGAGGAGGAGACTTAGGGGTGCCCTCATTGCCATCTACATCTACCTAAAGGGAGGCTGTAGCCAGGTGGGAGATGATCACTTCTCCCAGGCATCCAGCAGCAGAGGATCCAGCAACAGAGGGAGGGGACACAGCCTCAAGTTGTGCTGTGGGAAGTATAGGCTGGATATTAGGAAGAATTTTTTCACACAGTGATTTGCCATTGGAATGGGCTGCCCAGAGAGGTGGTGTAGTCACTGTCCCTGAAGGTGTTCAAGAAAAGACTGGATGTAGCGCTGTATTGATTGTGGGCAATTGAAGAGGCAGAAATTATAAATTATGTAGCTTTTATAATTTCCAAAAGCCCCACCCACGATCTGTGTGTAAATTGGTTTAAGTTTGGGTTCTAATTTGGTCGGGAAAAGTCTTCACAAGGATGCCTTTTCTTGTAATTCAGGAAAAAATCAGAAAAAAATCGAAAGGTTTGGGCATGAAACAGCTTTGCCCTACTTACAGATGGGAGACTGTCTCTTCATGGCAGTGTCCGGAGTCCAGTGCCTGCCAGAGTCCAAGATCGCTGTAGGCACAGCTTTCACGAAGCCACGATCGCAAAGCAAGGCAGGAGAAAGCTGGGGTGCTCTGTGGTATTCCCACGAATGGC
>VWZI01017686.1:29215-40325 GCA_013396835.1 Psilopogon haemacephalus
TATTCTATTCTATTCTATTCTATTCTATTCTATTCTATTCTATTCTATTCTATTCTATTCTATTCTATTCTATTCTATTCTATTCTATTCTATTCTATAAACAGGAAGAACAAGAATACTAATAAAACAGTGTATAAAATAAGTGATACAAAATGCAGTGCTGACTATGATGGCTCAACCCAGCATCTGCCTGATTCTGATACTGATCCTTATGCTGAATCTGTCCAGAGACATCATGCCACAGGCCACCTCCTCAAAACACCTATGCACACCTGGCCAGCATTACCCTTTTATAGCAGACATGACATCAGTCTGGTATCAAATGCCCCAATGGCTGGCTCAACTGCCTATCTTGGCTGTGGTCCCAGCTTCTTGTTTATAAAAAAATAAAATCATATTCTAACTGAACCAAAGACACCAAAATCAATCTTTTTTTTTTTTTTTGCTTCTTCATCTACTAGACCAGTCAAAGCAACTGGACAGTCAGAGAAGGAATTGATTTCTTGGACATGATTTGTCTTGACAAATGAGTATTGGCTACTTTTTACCATATTGATTATTTCATTACTTGCCTCAGTAACTTTCTGGATATCAGTGAGTTTGACACACTGGGTTGATCTTTCTTTATTCCTGACAGACCTCACCATCTGCAATGAGGTCTCGCAAAAAGGATGGTATTCAGAAATTTTTTCAAATAAATTCCTTATGTAACAAGAGAACAAATTTGACCACTTCTGCCTAGTCTGAGTGCATCCAAATGTTCTTTCACCTGTTCTTTCACTATTCTGTTTTGCTTCCTATACCCTTATAATTTCTATGTACTGAGCATCTGGTCACAAATTACTATTTTTATGAAAAGTGGAACAAAAGTAAAAGAACTGAAGATTTTGTCTTCTTGGTGACAGTATTAGTTGTCCCTTTTCCTCTGTAAGCTATGGCCTACACATTATATTGCTTCTAATTAAATTGCTAAACATTTTTTTTCTGTTATCTTTTATGTCCTTTGTTACTTGCAACACATTTTTAATATCAGCTGAGGCGTGTTTTGAAAAGGTGGTGATCAATAAGTAGCAGTCCAAGTTCATGACTTCTTCTGAGCTTGCTGTCTTTGTACAAGTCAGGTAGCAGAAACGTGGGCAGTATTGGATATATAGAATTCAGGACCCTGCAAAAGCCATAAGAATACACATGTACTCAAAGGCCTCCTTTATGAGACGCTTCCTCAAATGTATGCAAAAGTGGAATGGATATGATTAATCACTTAATTTTTTAAACATTTTCTTTAGCGTAATACTTTAAACAAATTTTAAACCCATTTTTTACAATATCTGTGAAAAGTGAAATTAGTCACAGAAGTTTAATTGGAAGTTCAGTATTTTACACTGAACTCTATGGTTTAATTTCACTTCACATGTGGCAGCCATGTAGTTTAAGATACAGCTTGTCTTTACTTCTTTCTCATTGGGCCACTTGTGCTAAAATGAAAGTAGAAAAAGTGTTCTCAGTGTGTAGAGATACATAAATGGGCTTTTTGTCACCATGTTTTTCTGCTTCAGGATGCACATCATTATTGAACTAATGATTCAGAAACATGTTGGAAGTCATTTTAACAGATGAGCAGAAACTTAAATATATCTACCTGGGATGTAATGAAGTGGCAATTTTGGCTATTCTGTTTCTGAGCAGCATCCATATTTATCAACATTTCGTTAACTTCACAGAACCTTGATGAAGTGCCTCCAAGAAGGAAGCAATGGCATCTGAATTATTTAAGGAAACATTTGCAGCACTATAATGACTACTAACCCATCTCAAGAATAAAGGTCAGTAAATCTGTTAGGGTTCTTGAGCTTTGCCTTGCTGATATTTCCAATTCCTCGAGCTCATTTCCCTCTTATTTTTAAGACAAGTAAGATAGTTTGACCTTGAATTATTAATGGGTTATGCCACTATTTGAAATGCAGGTAGCAGTTAGAAAAACACAAGGATGCTGAAACTAAATAATCATCCACACACTTATATATTCTAGTTTAAGTATTACCTTAGATAATCACAGTTAAGTGAAGTGAATATGTGACTTTGCATGCTCAGCTAAAAATACACTTGCATCAAAAGCAGTTTAATTGATCTGTGGTGAAATAATAAATTATGTTAATGTATCAAGACAGTACTGACCATTCGGCTCTCACTGGAAAAGAGTTAAGGTACAGAAGTTCAGTACGGTGGCTAAGAGAGGACTCTGAGGTAGGCAGCATGGGCTTCTCTTCATTAGTTTGCTATTGCCTCATGATAAACAGTATCTCAAACTTCCTGTACTGTACTGTACTTTTTTTTTTTTTTTTTCTGCATGGCTACACCAACACTGGTAAAGATGATGGGAAAATCCCTCTCTCACACTTCTGGAAATTGCTGACATACAAAAGAATTTGTTCAATTAATGTTTTAATTGGAACAAAGAGAAAAGCCAGAGTAAAATGGAGATTTATGAAGGTCATAAGAAGGTGCATGGTGCCTTGAAACTTTCACGGTCATGTTTTGTAAAAACTATACTTGAAATAAAAATTCTCCATGGTCAGGATAACATCAATCAGTACATCACACCACTTCCCAACTTAAGTGAAAGGCAACCAACTTCAGGATGAAATACAGAAGTTCTTCACTAGTGAAGAGGTCAAAACTTAGTGTGTAACCACTGAGTCACAGGATCACAGAATCAGAGGATTAGAAGGGACCTCCAGAGATCATAGAGTCCACCCCGCCCCTGCCAGAACAGGACCACAAACTAGTGTAGGTCACACAGGAACACAGGTGTCCTGAAAATCTCTAAAGAAGGAGACTCCACAAGCTCTCTGAGGAGCCTGTTCCAGTGTTCTGCCTCCCTTACAGTAAAGAACTTCTTCCTTATATCCTTTAGGAGGACTCCATACCTGGAAAAAATGCAGAGCCAATTATTATAGAGAAGGATGGCATGGTTCAAACAGATGGAAAAAATATGGAAAAACGATGCAGCGCTGTTTAGCTGTAGCTCAAAATGTTACCACTTACTCCAAAAGCACTGAATATTACTGACATCTGTGTAATGAATCAGGAACAAACACTAATGATCAGTGCAGGCCTTGTCTGCCTTAACCAAATGTTCAATCATTTAAATAGGCCTTAGATGATGATCATAAGGCTAATTTACATGAAGTTGTTTATCCAACCCATGTGTACACTGTGATGTGAATGTGGCTGTAAAGAAGTATATTATACCACCTGCTGATAACAAAGTAGTATATCAATCATCATTCTACTCAAAGGAAAAAAAAAAGGAAAATGATGATTAAAGTAACTCAGATGAGGTATGCTGAGCATAATGTGGGAATGTCATACATTATTTGAGTCTACCAGTAACAAAATCAACTAAGGTTAACTGTTTCTGAGACTGAGACCTACCCATAGGAGAAATAGCCTCCTAAAGAGACAGCTGAACCCAGTGGGATCATGGCACAATCCCTAGACCTCACATTTTGAAGCAAAAAAGTAAAGAAAACCTCAAATCCTTTTTAGCACCTAAATGAAGGAGTTTTGTTAGCCATCCTACTGGCTGGCTGGTTTTCCTAGATAGTTCTGTTTCCAACTCCATTTTATAAAGCAACCCTCTCCTCTGCATTGTCACATTTATTTCATCCTGGAATAAATATTCAAGAACTTGCACAAAAGAGGAGACACATGGCTAGGTCTCCCTTGGGAGTGGATTAGTATTTGGCCAATCTTGTTCAAATGCTTACAAAACAGTGGGAATGTTTTGTTCTACAAAAATGCCACAGTGAATAAATTCCAAATTTCCAAAAGCTGTGATAACTATTTGTTTGGTCATCATTGCTCTTCCTTGGCTATGACCTGCTGGTATCAGGACAAAACTCCCATAGGGACAGGGGTGCTGTGTGGATTTCAAAAGAAAGAGTTATGACTTACTTAAGACACTCTCTTCTTGAAACAACCTCTGAAGACCAGGAGAATGTAGTCATTGTAAAAATAATTATCTGAAAGGGTCTCACATGTGTCCAGCTAAGACAGAGTTTTGTGAATAAATACCGTTTATTCACAGAATGTAGTTTAAATGAATAGTCCCATTTCATGACAATCAGTGTCTTTGTACCATAGGAGAATTATTGCTTACTGAGAACTTAGATTTGTGCTATGTGATCAGCTACTGAACATAAATACTATTTACGTGACTTACAGAACTTAAAGTCAAAAGGTGACTTCTGATCTAACAATGCGTCTTGTTCCCCTTAAAAAATCCTGGAGATAGGAGTTTACCCTTTAAAAGATATTACATCTAGGGTTGATTAGTGGTTTGGAAAAATAATGACTTACGGTTCTGAGTTCACTGAAAGGAAGATATTCTGAAGCACTAGTTTTGCTAGAAATAATTTTAAATGCTGCAGTACAGTGCATTTTTATTTTTTATTTTAGTCATTTGGGATGAAGGTAGATGAGAAAAATATCCTTTTACATTTAAAAAAGTAGGGGGGATAAAAAGGAAGTTCTGGCATTCATGGTAAGAAAATGACAGATGTGACAATCTAATAACATGTTCATAACAAGGTAGAAGAACTAAACATATATTCACAGACAGAAACTCCAGGATTCCTAATCTGACAAGCTATGGCCTATTTCAGCAATAGCTGCAAAAAAATGCACATTAGCACTTCCCCCCACCTCCCCCTTTCTATTCTTTTTATCAAATACAGATTCAGAAGATGTGAATTATTATTTATCTGTATATTGGACTGCAGAGATAACAACAAGTCTGCTAACTGTAGTTAGAAGTAGAATAATGGAGAAAAAATATATAATATATGTGTACCTTCACTATCTGTTGATAAAATAATACGTTTGAATCAACTACATGTAGGTGACTTTAAGAAGCAGCAGGGTAGTATTTGTTGCAGGGCTTGTCAAACTGCTTATCGCTGGTTTGTTCCAATATGCTGCTGGGTATTATGATTTGAAACCAGGGCATCATGTCCTTAGATTAGCAATGTGTAAGTGCTCTACTGGATAGTGTCCAATGATACCATGGCAAGATAAAGTCCTTTGAGCTTTTAATGCTGCAGTTGTATAGTTAAAATTTATAGATCTAGTCAAGAGTATTTTTTTTTCCCATCGCACTTGGGAACATATCCAAGTGTTTTCTATTTATTATGAATAGATTTACTCTGAAGACCGGGATGCTTGTTCCTTTAAATTCCACCTGTCTTGTAGGGAATCCAGCTGCCTGACAGGTAAAATGCTTTAAAAACCACAAGCCTAATTACCTGTGGAAAGAAATATTCTCTTTCAGTAGCAGAGATGACATTTTAAACTCCGAACTAACTAACTCTGTTGTTTTTGCTTTTCTTACAGTCACAGAGATTGTATGTACATAAGTAAGGAGGGGAAATGAGTTAATATTTTCTCAAAACTTATCTAAGAACTGTAAGATGATGTTTGGAGGCAATTATTGTCCTGTTTTCCCATTTCCGTCCCACTCTGCTGTCTGCAATATAGAGATCCATTGAATCAGGTTTTCTTCCGTTGCAAATTAAAACTATGTGAAGACAGCTTTGTTTCATGTAAAAAAAAAAATAATGTCTTCATATAACACATTAGAGAATATAGGACATGCTATTGATTTTGACTGAGTTTATTAAGAGCAGTTTTGTAGTGTCATTTGGACATTGGCCCCTTCTTTACATGTACAAGAAAAATAATTCACCTTTAAACCCACAGTTGCTGTCCAAAATAAATTAAAATATGAGCAAAAGTACAAGCTGAAGTAGGATCTGAGGCATTGAACTGGAGTGCAGCATAGATGTTTTAATCAATCCACTTGCCTGGAATCTCATGCCATTTGAGAGGAAAAGAGAGATGCCCCTGGAAGATTCATTTAACTTAGCAGCTATGCTACAGAACACATCTGCAACCTTCTGAAATGGCTTCTTCCAGAGGCAAGAGAAGAGAGAGTGGCAAAAGGGTGCTTTGACTAAGATGTTTAACAGTAAAATGGCTAAAGTCTTGGCTTGATTCAAAATAGTGCCACAAGCTGTTTAACTCAAAAAGCCAAGAAAAATTAGATGATTATGTCTGGTGGCAAATGTCATCAACTCAAAGTTTTTAGGTGTTGGCAGGTAGCAGAGTATGGCTGACTGCAGATCTTGGTCTGTCAATACTAACAGGTATGGCTGTAGTATGGGAGCAAAATTTAGTAGCCCTACAGCTACTTATTACTGTCTTCTCCATTTCTTGGCTACAAATACTCTCCTAGGAATGTCACAGTGATATAGAGCTTATTACTAGGTCTTTATTCATCTCCTTCTGCAATTTCTTTAGGGCATTTTGTAGCTTCAGACAGGTAGAAACAGCAACTGACAGTCAGTACACTATAGCAATTTTCAGGGAACCTATGGTTCCTGAAGTGATCACTGTCAGCTGGTTTAAATTACAGAAATCTTCAGGCTATTATATTAGTGTCTGAATTTCTCAGGGTTATAAGAGAAAAAAACAAGGACATTTTCTCTTCTGCTCAGTAAAAGGAAAAGAAAATTTCTTGTAGGCTAAGACAAAAAGAAAAACCAAACACAAAATAAAGCAAACTTTCTCATTAATTTTACTCTTAAGAGCAAGACATCAAAGTCTTAAGCAATGGCAATAGAGTATTTTTTGTATAGTCTCCAGGACTGTGGAGAAACAGAGCTGATGAAGATGTGTACAGCCTCATACAACTCATACTGTGGCCCCAGCTTGCTCTGAACACTATTCCATCAATCTCAACTCATAAAGGCAGTTCAGCATGAGGAGGGAGAAAGTCATTACTGATTGTTCAGTGTTTCATCACAAGTTACATTCTCCCAGAAACAACTTTTCAACCCATAATGAGCACATTAAATGGTACTTTAAAAAAAAAAAAAAGTTTGAAAGACTTTTGATTCTGTCATCTGACTTAATCATACTTTTCTAAAATTCACCCTGCAATTTATTTAACCATAAGCATAAATTTTGTAGCTGCTAGCTGAAGAGCTCTTAATAAGTGGAAGTGGCAGAAAGACAGAAAGAATGAAATTAGCTGACCACTTCTTTTCTCCACAGAATCCATAGATCTAATTTTCCCTCACAAATTATTTCTAGTTCCAGCCCTTTCAGACTGATGTGCATTGATATAAACCAGGGCAGGTACATGAGTTTCTTTTTAAAAAAATTTTCTCAGTGTTTCATTTGGATATTTACCAGTGGAGAAAGTAAGAGCCAACAACAAGATTTCAATGCAGGATGTCACAGTGCCACTTTGGAAAGATATTTGTGTGATTAATAATCGTTGTTGAAAGTACAGGATATGAATCAGCCTCTATGTTCCAATGATTGGCTCTGTAAGAAGAAAAAAATATCATCATACTAGGCAAAAAAAATATATTTATGAAAAATTACTGGGAGTTATTTAGAGCAATTTACTTGGTGACTTGCTTAGCTGGGTAATCACTACAGCAATGAACTAGGGAAAGAATGATTTCTGTCCTGGCTTCAGTTTAAAAATATGAACTGGTATCTCAGAACATCATTCCTGAGCAGGTCATTTCTGATTCTTATGCACTGGGCAGTTTAACTGCTCAGTGAAGGGCATAATTGCTGTGAATGTAATGTGCCTAGCATAAAAAGAAAGGCAATGATTCATCGCACAGATCTGAAAAGTGGTGCAAACACAGACTTACCTAGGGGGAAAAAAAAAAAAAAGTGAGAAAGAGAAAGAAAAGATGCTATATTTATGGGATCAATAGTGAATCTCTGACTATTCTCTGCAAATTAGGTATTCCTGTGCATTTTGTGCTACAGCAATTTGTGCTCGCTTTCCCTTTGGTAATAGGTTTTATCTAGAGAAATGTAGGGATTAACATCTTCAATTATTCTCCTGAAACACAGTGTCATTGTTTCTTTCTCTTATCTCTTTATCCATGAACATTTTCCCAGTCATTTTTAGTTACTGCCTCCTGTGGGCTTCTATAGCAGACATGCTGACTCCTTAATTAAAATTGCATGCCAGGAAGTAAGTAACTGCCAACTGAATGCTTCCCTCCTACTGTTGCATTCTGTCAGCTCAGGGATGGTTTTCTTTCTCCTCCCCTCTTATTATATTTTTAAGGAAATGTCAGTTTCTGTTTCTGAAAGTAAACTTTGGAAACTCTGGAAGATCACAGAATCACATTATGTTAGGAGCTAGAAGGGACCTTGAAAGATCATCTAGTCCAGCCCCCGGGCCAAAGCATGACCACCTGTACCAGATCACACTGGAACATTGTATCTGCCCCTTTTCCACAGTACACACCTAATTTTGCCCCTTCCCCCACCCAGACCCAAAGCACTTGGGTTCTACTTGAGTCTCCTCCCTTCCCAAGTGTGACCACTTTGCCCTCCCTGCAAGACTCAAGGCACATACCAAAGTGCTGATCCTTGCCTTCCAGTACGTCTTCAGGCTCACCTGTGAGCAGGAACAGATGTGTTACAAGCACAGCCAAAATTCCGTTTCAGTACATCTGCAATGCTTTGTACCACGCTGCATTCAGAGTGATTGCTGAACACCACTGATGTTAAAAGGTACAATGAGAAATGTCAGCTTCCAGGTAACTTCTGCTCTATCAGTCCTCAGCAATGGAGCTCCTGGGCAGCTGCAGGCCTTGGCAGTTCGCAGTTCATGTGCATGGTGTTCTTCAGAGCTTCCAGGGAGAAAGAGAACTTTAGCGGCTTGGATGGTTGGCTACTTTAGCTATGCATATATTTGGGGTATGATCATCTGTTTGTTTTAAATCTTCACTTTTTCAATAACAGAGTAAAAATTTTACCCCAGGGAATGTAGCAGAAAAGTTATCCCTGATTTTAGCTAAGCCAGGATGTCACCTTAATCATGTAAAATGGAGAAGTTAAAAAAAAAAAAAAAAATTTAGAGGCAAATAACATATTTTATTATAGTAATTGACATACTTGGAAACAACATGTAAGCCTTTGGGTGCAAATTTTATAGTTCATATTGCACTGTGTTAAATATTCACTTGAACATAAGCTAAACACAGCAGGAGTAATATTTTAACTAATCCTCAATTTAAACATACTTTTGTGGATTAATTTTGAAGATGCCACTCATTTCAGTCTTCCAGTTTTAGGCTGAAATTGATAAAGCACAAAGTCCCACCACAATAAAAATGCTGGAAAGAAAAATAAATAAATAAAATCAGACTAAAAATATCCTTGTGATTTGCTCTAGGTTATTTTCTCTGCCTAAGCCATCATAGTACAAATGGAAAACCTGATAAGAATAGATCCTCATGTAGATGAGATAGCAACAGCTTTCTTGGCCTGGTTTGTATTTTAGTTGCTTTCCCTGTTTATTGCAAGGAAGTAGGAGCAAAGATTATGAATTCAGACGTCTAGCTGCGTTCAAAATTTCTGGAGCTGCGTTCAAAATTTAAATTCTAGTGAGGAGAAAAGGAGCAGAGAAAAACATGGATAAATACATGATAAAATTTGAAACAAAACCTTTTAAAACTAATCATGGTTGCTAAGTAACAAAAACATACTTAACCTTTGCTAATGATTAACAAACCTCAAAAATCACATAAGCCATGAAACAAAGAACCAGTTTTGGGAATTTTCCAGGTTTCTTACAGTTTTTGCTCTTCTAAAGGTTGTAAGGAGATACGAGAAGAAATTACTTAGAGTAGTGAACTAAACAAGGCATTTTTCCCATGTGAAATCTTAGCAAGTATTATTTGTGTTCTTAAGTTATCTTTTTACCCTGGTGAATTATACTCATCTCAAAATGTAGTCTGAGCCTCAATGTACAAAGCTAGCTTTAAGGTAAGGACCTGTTTTTGCAAAGTTTGTCACCTAATCATCACTGCCCAGGACATGGTACATAACCTTTGCTTTGACTCCTAAGAGTCAGTTGATCATAAAATTCTTCACAGAATATATTCTCCGTTGGGTCTTTTTGCTTTTAATCCCAGCATAACTGATCACAGATATTGCTTAAACACTATTATTTCTGCCCTTGAAACTGTCCTGTTGCATCTGCTAAAGTGAAGCCCACTCTATCTCACACATGTACCTCTAACATCATATGTTTGTTTTGCTAAACTTCTTGCAAACTTCCCACAGTGTATAAGAGATCAAATTAATTTCTGTCTAAGGGTCAAGCTGTTAGGTAACCTAAGTGTGCTGGTTTGAACTAATTGGAGGATTTGAATGAGAAATTAGACTACAGGCTGAGAGAGGAAAGCACTGATGATGCTACTTCACTCATAGCTTTACTGAGAGGAAAAAAACATTGTTTAAGAGTTGTAACCCAAACACAGATAAGTCAGATGGTTTCAGACCACTCTGGGCTGTGGTTGCTTCTGCATGGCTTTTTCCTTTCATAGCTGAATCTGAATAATTCCACTAACTTCTTTTCCTGCTGCTAATGCCCCTGGCCGATCTACCTCCACCTATCTGCTGCATAAACAGATGGTGAGATAAGATTGGGGGAAGGAGGAAGGTGGTAGGGGTGGTTAGAAACACCTCTTTGGGATTTTGATCTCTGGGAGGGCTGTGGTGTTTCTTTATTTCCCTCAGGGGTCATTGCTGGGACCAGTGCTGTTTAACATCTTTGTCAGCGACATGGACAGAGGAATCGAGTGCACCCTCAGCAAGTTTGCAGATGACACCAAGCTGTGTGGCACAGTTGACTTGCTGGAGGGCAGGGATGGCATCCAGAGTGAGCCGGACAGGCTGGAGAGGTGGGCCCAGGCTAACCTCATGAAATTCAGCAAGGCCAAATGTAAGGTCCTGCACCTGGGTCGCTGCAATCCCAAACACAAATACAGGCTGGGTGGTGAGTGGCTGGAGAGCAGCTCTGAGAAAAAGGCCCTGGGGGTCTGGGTGGATGAGAAGCTCAACATGAGCCTGCAGTGTGCACACGCAGCTCAGACAGCAACTGTGTCCTGGGCTGCATTAAGAGAGGCATTACCAGCAGGGCAAGGGAGGTGATTCTCCCCCTTTACTCTGCTCTTGTCAGACCCCCCCTGGAGTACTGTGTGCAGTTCTGGAGCCCCCAGCA
>VWZI01017687.1:0-22704 GCA_013396835.1 Psilopogon haemacephalus
TGCTCTACTATCTACTGCTACATGTCTGCAGCACTACAGACTGGGATACAAGTGGCTGGAGAGCAGCCTGGCACAGAGGGACCTGGGAGTGCTGGTTAAAGGGCAGCTGACCATGAGCTAGTGGTGTGCCCAGGTGGCATGTAAAGGCAATGGCACCTTGGCTTGTATAGGAATTGTGTGGCCAGCAGGACTAAGGATGTAATTCTGCCCCTGTACTCTGCACTAGTGAGGTCTCACCTCGAGTACTGTGTGGAGTTCTGGGCCCCCCACTTCAAGAAGGATATTGAGATACTGGAATGGGTCCAGAAGAGAGTGATAAGACTGGTGAGGGGGCTGGAGGGAAAGTGTTATGAGGAAAGGCTGAGGGAGCTGGGGTTGTTTAGCCCGGAGAAGATGAGACTCAGGGAGGACCTTATTACTCTCTACAACTACCTGAAGGGAAGCTGTAGTAGGGTGGGAGTCAGGCTCTTCTTGCAACTTGGTACAGTAGAAAAGGGCAGTGCCTGGGGAGCTTTAGGCTGGATATTAGGAAGCACTTCCTCATGGAAAGGCTAATTAGACACCGGAATGGACTGCCCAGGAAGGCAGTGGAGTTGCCATCCCTGGTGGTGTTTCTGGGAAGATAGGATGTGACACTTAGTGACATTGTCTCCTCAGTGTGGTGGTGTTATGTTGTAGGCTGGACTTGATAATTTCAGAGGTCTGTTCCAGCCTCAATAATTCTGTGATCCTATTCACTTCATTACATCCTTGTGAAAGGCTTTCCGATTGGTTACCATGACTTCCCCATGCACAGATGGTGCTGACTGCTCCTAATGACCCTCTAATCCTTGATATGCCTAGAGACAGTGCTGAGGACAGGGTCTTCCATCACCTTTCTTGGGACAGAGGAGAGGGTGAGCAGTCTGTAGTTACTTGAGTCCTCCTCCATGCACTTTTTTTGGAGAGTGGAGTGACATTTGCTTTCCTACAGTCCTCAGACACCTCTGGTGTTCCCTGTGATTTACCAAAGGTGATGGAGAGTGGCCTAGCCATGACTTCTGCTAGCTCCCTCAGCAGCCACAGGTCCATCTCCTCAGTTCCCATGGATTTATGGATGTCCAGATTTCTAAAGTGATCTGTAACCCAGCCTTCATCAACCAAGGCAAAGTCCTCCTTTATGCTGACTTGCTCTGCAGCCTAAGGGGTCTGGGGATCCTGTGGACAGTCTCTAGTGGTATAGATGGAGACAACAAAGGCATTCGGTAACTCCAGCTTTGTTGTGTCCTCTGCCACCAGGGCACCCACCTCATTCAGCAGAGGGCCTACCTTGCTTCTTGCATTAGTTTTTCCTGCAATGTATTTGAGGACGAATTTCTTTACTGTAAGGATCGTGTAGCACTTGAACAGGCTCCCCAGAGATATTGTGGAGCCTCCTTCTCTGAAGACTTTCAAGTCCCTTTTGGATGCATTCCTGTGCTAAACCTGTGGTCCTGCTCTGGCACAGGATTGGACTCAATGATCAATGGAGGTCCCTTCCAATCCAAAACTTCCTGTGATCACGTAAAATTTGTATATGTTGCAACTATGTTTACTTTAATCTTGACAAAATATAAACAGAAAGTTATATATTATTCCGTATTTCAGAGGAAAATACTTTACATATTCATAAAATACAGGTGACATTTTGTTTTTCAAAAGCAGTAAGTAATATCCAAGTTCAACTTTTACTGAAATGCACTTCCTTCAATTTTTTCTTTTTTCTTTTTTTCCCCAAAAAAGAGTAATTTTGACCTTGCTGACCCTTAAAACATAGATATGCCAATAACTGTCACGGTTCATAAAAGGCCTTGTTCAGATTTTGGTTAATACTCCTGATTTATGAATAAGCTAGTGTTAAAAATATGTTGTTTGTACAAAACAGAGGGACAAAAGTAAAGAAAAAGAAAAGTGTAAAATAGGGTATCTCACTGTTTTGGAAATTCTTATTTTTCATATGAATAGCCTAGTGAATCATCCTGTGGCACATTAATTAACAACTGAACAATGTTTCTAAAGCTCCTTATTAAAATCAAAAAGCAGCAACATTATTTTTTAAAGTCAGAGAAACAAATTATATTTTTTCCCAGCTGTAGAATTGCTTTACAGAAGTGAAAGTATCAGGAAAATAATGGGCCTGAAACTTTTGTTATTATTATTATATGAAATGAGGTGGAAAAACTTATAATTCTGTGGACTACATGAAAGTTGGTCAGCAAAATTTAGTTCAAGTGAATAAATGAGTCTCCATCCTTCAAGGTAGAAAGAAGAAAAAACTTTTTCCACTGCAGTGGTGACAGAGCATTTCCTAGAGAGGTTGTGGCATTATTTTTTCTGAAGACATTAAAAATCCGCCTGGATGCATTCCTGTTTGGCCTGCTCTAGGTGATCCTGCTCTGGCAGGATAGTTGGACATGATGATCTGTTCAGGTCCCTTCCAATTCCTAACATTCTGGGGTTCTGTGAGTCAATATATCCTTCCAGATGTTTCTGATATAACAGAACAGGTATTTCAGCACTACCTAGTGCTGTTAGCCATTGTTATTTCCAAGACTGATTTTAGAGTAGTGGTAAATAGAGTATAGGCAGAATTAGATTTTTTCAGTGTGATGTGAAGTCTCAGTTTTGTGCCAGCTGCGATCTTCTGACAATTTTCTATTGTCACTTACTTACCTGAAAATTTTAATTTGTTTTTAATCTATTATTGCTGTTCCAATCAAACTGGAAAGGTTTCTTCAGCTGTCAGAGCATCTAATAAAATGATACACAAGAATCACTAAAATATCCCAGACATTTTAAAAAGAATAAGAGATGTCTTTATCTCCTTAAAGGTAAATACTGAACAATGCAAAGGAAAGTATACAACCTCCACAGTCACACACAACTGAGGTGGGGGAAATTTCTTCTTAATCTCTACCTGGCAATCAGTTTATGCACTTAAGAAGAATAACTAAAAGTATTTTTTTGCTAATATTTCAGCTGATGTCCAATAACAGCTATTGGTTTTCTGAAAGAAAAATAAAACACAAATATAGCTGCTACTCTTGGGTAGTAGATTGCCTCATTGCATTGCCCAGCTTTGCTAGAGCTGCTAATGGAGAATTTTCTATCATATGAGGATAGTTTTGGTTTTTAAGTTACTGGATGCAACAATAGCTGAAGACACATAGGACTAGGATTTCTCATGATCTAAAGAACACAAAGATAGGTGGTACAGAAGAAACATAATAAATCCAACTTTGCTGGCCAGACAGCCAGGCCCAAAGAATTGTGGTAAACAGAGTTAAAACATGTTGGCAGTCTTTCACAAATGGTGTCCCCCAAATTTGCATTTGGAACAGTTCTTGTTAATATCTTTATGTGTGATCTGGATAATACTATATTGAGTAGGACTGCTTATTTGCCTTAGCACAGGAAGGCTCTGCAAAAAGATCTGGACAGCTGAGATACATGGGCTGAGGCCAATGCGATGAGGTTTAACAACCATAGAATCATAGAATGGTTTAGGTTGGAAGGGACCTCAAAGATCATCCAAGTCCAATCTCCTGCCACAGGCAAGGACACCTCACACTAGAACAGGTCACTCAAGGTCTCATCCAACCTGACTTTGAACACCTCCAGGGAAGGAGCAGCCACAACCCCCCTGGGCAATACATTCCAGTGCTTCAGGACCCTTACTGCAAATAACTCCCACTTAACATCCCTTTTAAATCCCCCCTCTGGCAGTTTAAACCCATTATCCCTCATCCTGTCATAACAAGACCTTATGCATAGTCCTTCCCCAGCCCTTCTGTAAGTCCCCTTCAGATATTGGAAGGCTACTATAAGGCCTTCTATTCCCAAATTGTGAAGTGCCTGTAGAGTGTGAGAAAGATGCATCGAATTTCTGGCTAGAACTTTCCTTGCAGGAGCTAGAAGCAACTTTAAGCATTTCTGAATCTGAGCAATTTTTTGCCACAGTTGAGAGATAGCAGGTGTTCATTTGAAGTTACGAGCTAAACCAAAGTGCCTAGCTCCAAACTTCTATTCCCAAGGTCTGAGGTGCTCCAGGATGAAGAGCCCCAACTCTCTCAGACTATCCTCATAGCAGAGGTGCTCCAGCCCTCTGATCATCTTCATGGCCCTCCTCTGGACTCTCTCCAGCAGTTCCATGTCCTTCTTGTGCTGGGGGCTCCAGAACTGTACACAGTACTCCAAGTAGAGTGTGATGAGAGCAGAGTAAAGGAGGAGAGCCACCTCCCTTGCCCTGCTGGCAACGCTGCTCTTGAATGCAGCCCAGCACACAGTTGCTGTCTGAGCCGCATGTACACACTGCTGGCTCATGTTGAGCTTTTCATCAACCCAGACCCCCAGGTCCTTTTCCTCAGAGCTGCTCTCCAGCCACTCACCACCCAGCCTGGATTTGCACTTGGGACTGCACCAATACTAAGTGCAGGACCTTACACTTAGCCTTGCTGAATTTCATGGGCCCACCTCTCCAGCCTGCCCAGGTCCCTCTGGATGGATCCCTGCCCTCTAGCAAGTCGACTGTGCCACACAGCTTTGTGTCATCTGCAAACTTGCTGAGGGTGCACTCGATTCCTCTGTCCATGTCACTGACAAAGATATTCAACAGCACTGGTGCCAGCACTGACCCCTGAGGGACGCCACTTGTCACTGGTCTCCAGGTGAACACTGTGCCCTTGATCACCACTCTCTGCATGCGACCATCCAGCCAATTCCTTATCCAGTGAGTTGTCCACCCATTCAGTCTGTGTTTTTCCAGTTTGGTGACGAGGATATCATGTGGGACAGAGTCAAAGGCCTTACTCAGGTCTAGGTAGATGACATCAGTTGCCCTTCTCTTGTCCACTGCTGCTGTGACTTCATCATAGAAAGCCACCAAATTAGTCAGGCATGATTTGCCCTTGTTGAAACCATTCTGGTTAACACCAATCACCTCTGCTTTGTTTTCCATTTGCATTAGCAGAGCTTTCAGGAGGATCTGTTCCATGATCTTGCCAGGCACAGAACTGAGACTAAATGGTCTGGAGTTTTCAGGATCATCCTTTTTTTCCCTTCTTGAAGATGAGTCTTATGTGTGCCCTTTTCCAGTCAGCAGGAACTTAATCAATCTGCCATGACCTTTCAAATACGATGGACAGTGGTTTAGCAACTTCATCTGCCAGTTCTTTCAGGACCTGTAGGTGGATCTCTTCAGGGCCCATGGACTTGTGCACGTTCAGGTTCCTTAGGTGCTCTTCAATTATAGTGGGCAGATCTTCCTTCCCCCAGTCCTCTCTTTTGCCCTCTGGAATGTGGACATTGCAGTTGGAACATTTGCTGCTGAAGACTGAGGCAAAGAAGTCATTGAGGACCTCAGCTTTATCCATATCCCTTGTCACCAGCTCTCCATTTCCCTTCTGAAAGGGTCCCACATTCTCCCTAGTCCTCCTTTTCTCATTGATATACCTGAAGAAATTCTTCTTGTTCCCCTCAATGTCCCTACCCAGATTCAACTCCAGCTGTGCTTTACCTTTCCTAACCTGATCTCTGGTTGCACAGACAACCTGTCCTTGCTTCCACTCTCTGTAGGCTTTCTTCTTGCATCTAAGTGTGTCCAGGAATTCTCCATTCATCCATGCAGGCCTCTTTGCATTCTTCCCTGCCTTTTTCGGGGTGGGGGGGTGAGGGGAATTGATTGCTTCTGGGCCTGGGGGAGGTGATCCTTGAGCATTGTCCAGCTTTCCTGGGCCCCCCTTCATTCCAGAGATTTTTCCCATGGCATCCTGCCAAGGAGAATAAGACCAAGTATCAGGTTGTGCACTTTGGTCACGACCCCAGGCAATGATGCAGGCTTGGGGCAGAGTATCTAGAAAGCTGCCTGGTGAGAAAGGATCTGCTGGTGTTGGTGGACATCTGAGTATCTGCCATCAGTGTGCTCAGGCGGCCAACATGGCCAATGTTATCATAGTCTGTATCAAGCACAATGTGCCCAGCAGAGGAGTAGGGAAGAGATTGTGCCCCTGTACTCTGGTGAGGCCACAGCTTGAGTACTGTGTTACTTCTGTATGTCACGGTATAGGACAGACCTTGGTGATGGAACATGTCCAGGGAAAGCAATGACACTGGTGGGGGCTTTTCATATAAGGGACAGCTGATGAAACTGGGGTTGTTTAGTCTGGGGAAGAGAATACTAAGGGGAGGTCTCACTGCTCTCAAGAGCTACCTGAAGCAAGTCTGGTAACGGTCTCTTCTCCCAAACAATAAGCAATAGGATGAGAGGAAAGAGGTCTAAGTTGATCCAGAGGAGATTTAGGTTGGATGTTAGGCTAAAGGTCTTTACTGAAAGAGTGGTCAGGCATTGGAACAGGCTGTCCAGGGAAGTGGGGGAGTCACCATCCCTGAAGGTATTGAAAAAAACATGTAGATGTGGTGCTTCTGGATATAGATTAGTGGTCATGGTAGTTGGGCTGCAGTTGGAGTTGATGATCTTAAAGTTCTTTTCCTAATTCAGTGATTCTATGACTCTTACAACTTTAACCCTACCGTTGGACAGAAGGAAAAAATAATGAATAACAAGAACTCCAAAGGAAAAAAATCCTGAGAACACTAGCACTACCAGCACTGTTGGTATGTTGTTTTAATTTTTTTTTTTAGAATTTTTAGTACTCTATTATTGTCCAAAACACTAGGATCCTGTCTTCAAATTCACAGCACTTGTCACATCCCCGGCCCAAATATGACATTTTAAACACATTAGGCTGTTGCCTTTTCTTGCATAAGGAAAAGCTTTCCAGATCCATTTGTCACATTTAATAACCATAGCCCAGAAAATAGACAAATAAGAAGTCTTATATGAAGACATGGTGTTGATAAGTTTAAACAGAAAACAGTGCATCAGCAACATAAGAAGCATAGACTGATCATATATACCTGGACAATTAGAGATGATACAATCACTGACTGGAAAACATTGCAAAAGCAGTAGACAGAAAGGGATGATCAAGAGAATTTATCTATAATCTTTCAAACAATATTTCATCCTAAGTTCTACACCGATCTTGAACACTTCCAGGGATGAGGAATCCACAACTTCTCCAGGTAAGTTATTCCAGTGTCTTACCACACTTACTGTAAAAAACAAGCAAACAAAAACTAACAAACAAAACCCTCTCTTCCATATGCCCAATCTAAATCTCCCACCTTTTAGTTCAAAACTGCTGTCCCTTGTCCAGTTACTAGAGGTTCTGTTAAAAAGCCTGTCTCTATCTTTCTTTTGAGACCCTTTTATACACTGAAGGGTTACCAAAATAATTTTTGTGGAGTCTTCTCTTCTCCAGGTTTAACAGCACTCACTCACCCAGATTTTCTTCACAGGAAAGGTCTCCAGTCTTTTGACAACTCTCATGACCCTCCTTTGGATCCTTTCCAAAAAGTCCATGTGTTTCCTGTGTTGAAGACTCCAGAGATGGATGTAGTACTTCAGGTAATTTTTTTTCACAGGGGAATAAAGTGGCAGAATCCCCTTACTCAGTCTGCTGGACACATTGCTTTTAATGCAGCCCAGGATGTAATTTGCCTTCTCAGCTGTAAGCACATGTCCAGATTCTCATTCATTAGTGAACACTCTCAATCCCTTCATTCCCCAGCCTGTATTGATACCAGGGACTGCTTCAACATGCAGGACATTGCGCTTGGCCCTGAATTCTATGATTCTATGATTCTAACCTTGTGAGGTTCACATGGGTTTGTTCTGCCACTCTGTCAATGATCCACTGGATAGCATCGCCTCCTGAACACAAATTAACTGCACCACTCAGCTTGGTATCCTCAGCAAATCTATTCTCTATGTCACCAATGAAGGTACTGAACAGTAGGAATTTTAAAATAATTATATTGACAAAAAATGTAATGAGTGTGAGAAAAATATATGGGAGTAATATCAGGTGACTCTAGTAAACACTGCTTACTGATGGATGATTACTGACTTAAGAATACAAGAATTAATAATTTTTTGTAAGTGGAGTAAATGGAAGTAAAGAATTCTAAATGTGTCACATCCACCTAACTGATTTTACTCCTACTTATCCCTTTTAATATATAACAATTTTAAAATTAATTATATATTTACACTGATGCCTCTTCTAATCTTTATCCTTCCAGCTTCTTTTTTGAATCTAGTTCTCAGAAATACAAAATAGAAGTGTCTTAGCTTGGGATTTCACCCCTTATAGGTCCCCTGCATGTCTCTGAATGCATAATCTTCATACCAAAAATTGTGTTATGAATGAAGCACTTCAGGCTAAACAGTAGGTGTAATGACATGAATGGAGTGACATGACAAAACACAGCTGCTGAATATTTATGAGTATTCACACAAGTTAGTCTACAGAATACATCTAAAGAAATTATACAAGTTTACTAATGTTTTGCTTTTATGTCCAAAAATAATGCCCAAACAAGCAATACCTAAAACACTTTATGAGACGCAGTAGCATATAAGGAGGTGGAGACAAAAACTTTGCAGAGTAAATAGTAACATAAACATTGAATCTAAGAGTCTAATATGAAGAGGAAAAAAAATCATCCTCAACATTGACTTCCTCCTTTAGTTTCCTTCACTTCCAAATTTACTGTTTTTTAAATGCTTCCATTTTAGTGCTTTGAGAGCTTTATATTACATGAAGGCACCATGGAAGCAATATTTCTAAATGATAGTATTAGAGACAGACTGTCTGGCTTTGGGTCCATGAGGTACTGTATTTTAAAAACAAAGTCCAGTCAGAGTTATTTAAAATGTTTGAGTCTCCTGAAGAATCACTTTATGTATGACAGCACACAGAGATCACCTGGGGCTCTACCACCTAGTCTCAAGATAACTGTCCATGTCTTGGATGGAGAGATTGTGGAGTCTCCTTCTCTGGAGACTTTGAAAACCTGCCTGGATGAATTCCTGTACAAACTAGCCTAGGTGATCCTGCTTTGGCAAGGGGATTGGACTCAGCGACCTCTGGAGGTTCCTTCCAGCCTCTAATGTTCTGTGATTCTGTGACAGTGATGCCTCTCAACTAGACGTGGCTGCACAAGGACTTTGCCAACCTGGCCTTGAACACTCCCAGGGAGGAGGTATCCACAACCTCTCTGGTCATCCCATGCCAAAGCACCACCACCCTCATATTGAAGAACCTCTTCCTAAAATCCAGTGTAAACCTACTCTCCCTCAGCTAGACAGGGTGTCCTATGGCTAGACACACTTATGAAAAGTCCCTCTCCAGTGTTCCTGTAGGACACCTTCAGCTATTGAAAGGCAGCTCCAAGGCCCCTCTGAAGTCTTCTCTAGGCTTCACAACCCCAGCTCCCTCAGCTTATCCTCATAGCAGAGATGGTCCAGTTCTTGAATCATCTTTGCAGCCCTCCTGTGGACTCAGTCCAATAGCTTAGTGTGCTTCTTATGATGGAGGCACCAGAAATGCGTGCAGCATTTGAGGTGGTGTCTCACAAGAGTGGAGTTAAGGCAAAGAATCACCTCTCTTGACTTGCTGGCCACAATCTTTGTTATGCAGACCAGGATACATTTGCCTTCTGGGCTGCATGAGCACACTGCTGGCTCATGTTCAGCTTCTCAGAAATCAATACACCATATACATCAGACCAGGACAACACAGCCACTGCAAATACACATGTATGGAAGGAAGGCTTTAGGTAAAAGTCTAGTGGAAAGTGAGACAGCATTCACTGGTCCATAAACTGAGCCATCTGTGATGACTGAAACACATGGAAGAGTAAGAGAATATGTGTTACTTTCATCTGAAGAAGGCAAAGACATATGAATAACAATGTTGGATGCTTATTCTAAGAGCAAATATTTTCACATAATTACTTCTTTATGATCTTCAATTTTAGAAAGTATCCTATGCCATTCCAATCCAAAAGGAAAATGATGAGATGAAAGAATAGAGCTTCAAGAACAGTTTGCTTAGTCTGTGGCTAACAGGCAGGAGATTTAAAAAAAAAGGGGAG
This sequence comes from Psilopogon haemacephalus, assembly GCA_013396835.1. Lineage (NCBI taxonomy): Eukaryota > Metazoa > Chordata > Aves > Piciformes > Megalaimidae > Psilopogon > Psilopogon haemacephalus. The sequence goes on from VWZI01017687.1 coordinate 10,021, forward strand.
AAAATTATTGAGGAAACAGAAGTATCATAGAACACCAAGTCAGAAGGAACCTCAAGGATCATCTAGTTCACTCTTTCATGGCAAAAACACAGTCTAGACAAGATGACCCAACATCCAGTGCAGATGAATCTTAAAAGTGTCCAGTGTTGGGGAATCCAATACTTCCATGGGTAGATTATTCCAATTGCTGATTGTTCTCATAATTTTTTTTTTCCAGAATGACCCCAGCAGTAACTTACTAGCCCTACATCTTCTTCATAGCCTTCCTTTAAACACTGTAACATGATGGCAAGGTGTCCCCCAGGCCTTCTTTTCTCCAGACTGAACAAACCCATTTCTCCCAACTTTTTCTTGTATACCAGCTTGCTAGTCTTTCAAACATCTTTGCACCCCTTCTCTGGACCCTCTGCAGCCTGTCCAAATCTTTATTTACACAGCAGAGACCAAAACGGAAAAGAGTAGGCCAGGTGAGTCTTGAGAAGTGCTGAGGAGCTCTTTATGAGCAACTTCATGTCTGCTGATGATGCCTGTGTTGATTCAGCCCAGCATGCTGTTGGCCTTGTATGCTGCAGCAGCAACAGTTCACTCACATTGAGCTTGTCATCCACCAGACTCCCAGGTCCCTTTCCACAGAGTTGCTCACCAGCCAGGCGGATCCCAGTCAATGCTGCATCCCTGGATCATGTTTTCTGAGATGTAATATCTCCTTGTTGAACTTCAAGTTCTTGTTAGCCCTCTCTTCCAGTCTGTACAGGCTTTCCTGCAGAGTGACTCTTTCTTCTGAGGTGTCAGCTGTCTAACTCACTATAATATCATTGTCATACTCCATCAGAGTAGAGCTGATTCAACTGCCCAGATCACTTTTACAGGTATCAAATAGTGCTGGACCCAATGTTCATACCCTATAGGGTTCCACATGTGATGGGTGGCCAGCTTGAAAAAGAGCTACCTACCACCACTCTTTGGGTACAGCCTGTCAGCCAGTCCACCACCCACCATGCAGACCACTAGTCTATACAACAACATGTCAGTGTCTCATAGGAGTAGGCTGTGGGAAACCATGTTGAAAATTTTGGGAGATATCCAAGTAGAGAATGTCCACTACTTGCCCCACATCATCTGAGCAGGTAACTGTCATTGACATGCACCAGACTTGTCAAGCACAATTTGCCCTGCTGTCTTTTCCCAAAGATGCCCTTCATATGACTTTTGATAGTCTTATACATTAAGCATTCAGTCCCTATCAAGACCTCCACTGCTGAGCAAATCAATCCCTTAAAATATTGACTAATTTTAAGTGTTGTTAATATTAATGTATACCCACAGTATGTTCATATAGAAAGTTGTGCTTAAAAAATATATGGAAAACCAATTCCTCTTGATGCCTTAAGACTCACTTTCTTCACAAATACTGTAATTATTAAAACTCAAGTAATTTAAAGTGATCAAGACAGACCCTCCCACTCATTCCTCTCAAGTTTCTTTAATACAAATAAGTTTCCAAGTGTTATTTAAATTTTAGGAAAGATGGTTAAATATTGAGTTCATCTCTCTTAGTGAAAAGAAAGGAACTCAAAAGTCAGCTATGCATATGTGCTTGAGATATGCTTCTGGATAAAAGGAAAAAGAAAAAGAAACACATGATACCTCTTTTTTCTTCCCTGACTATTAAATATGTTTCCAGATCTATAGAAATGTATTTTATTAGGGTTTTATTGCAGAAAAGTACTGTTTTTATGCTGTAACCCTACAAATACAGAGATTGCGCAATGACTTCTGTTGAGCAGGAAGCATCTATTAGGAATAACAATGAAGTCCACCTGCAGTCCATCTCACAAAACATTTGATATGTAATTGGCACCAAACTCTGTACCATTGTATAAGTCTTCCTGATGAAAACCTAAATTGATGGAAGTGACAACATTTTTTCTATAAATCCTTCTGAAATGTCATGACCTTGGAGAGCAGCTCTGAGGAAAAGGACCTGGGGGTCTGGGTGGATGAGAAGCTCAACATGAGCCTCCAGTGTGCACATGCAGCTCAGACAGCCAACCGTGTCCTGGGCTGCATTAAGAGAGGCATTACCAGCAGGGCAAGGGAGGTGATTGTCCCCCTTTACTCAGCTCTTGTCAGACCCCACCTAGAGTACTGTGTGCAATTCTGGAGCCCCCACCACAAGAAGGACATGGAACTGTTGGAGAGAGTTCAGAGGAGGGCCACGAAGATGATCAGAGGGCTGGAGCACCTCTGCTATGAGGACAGGCTGAGAGAGTTGGGGCTTTTCAGCCTGGAGAAGAGAAGGCTTCGGGGAGACCTTATAGCAGCCTACCAGTATCTGAGGGGGGCCTACAGGAGGGCTGGGGAGGGACTGTTCACAAGGTCTTGTAATGACAGGACGAGGGGGAATGGGTTCAAATTGGCGGAGGGGAGATTTGAACGGGATGTTAGGAAGAAATTCTTCACAGTGAGGGTGGTGAGGCACTGGAACAGGTTGCCCAGGGAGGTTGTGTCTGCTCCCTCCCTGGATGCGTTCAAGGCCAGGCTCGATGAGGTCTTGAGCGTCCTGATCTAGTGGGAGGTGTCCCTGCCTATGGCGGGGGGTTGGAACTGGATGATCTTTAAGGTCTCTTCCAACCTAGACCATTCTATGATTCTATGATTCTATGATTCTCTAATATTATATGACAGCATTCTTCAAGCAGAGACTTGAACGCTGTTGCACAATATTGAAAAATCAGAAGAGCAAGTAAAGACAAAGTCAGCTGCCAGACCCATTAAAGTCCCACACTCTTGTGTTTAATGCAGTATGGTTTGTATTCTTTAGCTGCTGGAACATTTCGATTTAACATGCAAATTATGATAATTGAGCATCATCAGTAACATTCCAGCGCAGTCTATGGGTCACTACAGTCAATTTCAAACAAGAACAAAGAACTGGTGCTCCTTCTCAATGTTTTTATGCTTTTAAGTTGTGTTTTTGATCCATGGACTACACTAGAAACACAGCTGGCAAAGCCCTTTGTACAGATTATGTAAGTGACTACTGCATTTACTGCTCAGTCAAGCACTTGAATGTACATCCTTAAAACAGATTCATCAAAATTGTGATTACTCAATCCTTCTAGGTGTAGAAGCATAAACAAGAAAAATATATGGGTGGAATAAAAATCTGATCAAATATCATTCCAGACTTCTGTATTAGAAAGCAATTTCAGTAGGATAAAGACAAACCACAAGATACATCTAACCACATCTGATAAAATATAAATATTTCATAGGTTTGTTTCTGCAAAAGGAATCTTATAGTGTGCCTAAAAGCAAAATATTTATTTCTGTGAAATACACTTCTCAGCACTCCTCTCAGGCCAGTAAATAAATAAATAAATAAACAAATAAATAAATAAACATAGACTTGATTTTGAGAGTAAAATAAAGTACTCAAGGTACTCTAACACTTTATAGTGGTGTGACTGCAAGGATTTAACTGATTTCGCGTGCCTAATCCCACAAAAAAAATATAACATTGTGTAGTAAAGACTAGAAGATTTCATTTCTATAGTGTTAAAGATTCAAAGTTTCAGACCAAAGATGAATGAGATCAGCTACTTGCATTTTTAAAGTCTTAAGGAAGCTTAGTGCAGGTTAAAATGAACAGGAACTTGAAGATTCACAGGTTTCTCTGGAATCCATGACAATGCATGTAGTCTGTTTAGCTGTATAAATAAAATTTCAATATCAAAATAGGATTGTTGCAGCTAGAGTTACTAGAGTACTATGCACCATAAGAATACTGACTATCCAGTCAAAATTGTGATTAGCAGGAACTACCTGAAATTTTACTATAGGCTTTACACCTGTCTTCTACTGTAATATGCTATAAATTTAAAATACATAAATCTTACTTTTCAGTGCAGAAGAGGAGATTTTTTTGGTAATAATGTCAAGATAAATCAGCAGTCTTCATTGAGAAATTTACATATATTTAAATAGCTTCACAACATTGTCTCTAGTTAACACAAGTTTCAGAAGCCTTTTTTTTCAATCAGCAAACAACATATGACAATGAAATGCCAAATCTGAGATGGAAAGAAGGCGGCAGATATATTTCACTGTGGTAACAGCTGCAACACCTGGAAGGCCCAGAGGATGTACTGAGTTACTTACAGATGTTCCTGGCATAGTACAGTTGAGTGAACCAGGCAAAGTAAATACCAAGGTGGATTATATTCCTAAACCAAATTCTTAACTAAAATTTAATTAAAAAGTAGACATGGACTTTTCATTATTGTGAGGTTTTCTGTGGAATAAACCAATTAAAATTAAAAGGCCAAGGTACCCAGTGACTTTGCTGCCTTGGTCGTTCATGGCAATGTCATAAGAGGATTGCTCCCCCTTAAAATTACTTACATCATTTCTTGAGGAATCCTGGTTTAGGATCCTCTTCTTGCTGCACAGTGAGTGAAATGCACCTTACTCAATAGGAAAGCAGTAATATGGCTCATTAAGGTACATTAATATTAAAGCATAAATTAATTTCACAGAATTTATCAAAGTTTAGCAAAGGTTAATCAAGATTCAGTTTGATAGTAAGGTCACCACATTACTTACAAGAAAGGAAAATTGTTTAGAATAATTGGATCAGAACAATTCTGTGAGAAAGGCACAGAGGGAGAGTGACTTGAGAGTTGGTCTAGGGTGATCTTCACAGGAATTTGGAATAGAAGAGGTAGGACTTGCCATACCATTGAGTCACTAAGTTTCAGAATGGACCCACATCCTCTCCATATTACTCAGAGAGGAGCCTATGGGTGGCTCAATTTAATCTTAGACTTAGCCAACAGTTAGTAATGAATAACATCAGAAACTGGGAGTAAAAGGTGTAAAAGAGGTCCTCCCATTGGGTCACGAGTTTCTTAACCAAACTCCTGGCTCTCTGAGCTCTTTCAGAGAGTGATGTCAGATCCACCCTTAGTCCTAGACTTGGTCAGTGGGTTATATCTAAGACTATAGATATAGTGGCAAGGATAAGTAAGGCCTTCCTGATGTGTGACAAGGTTCAGGATATATCCCCTTGCTCTCCAAGCTCCTTCAGAAAGTGACATTAGATCTACTTATAGACCCTGACTTGGTCAACAGTTTATGACTAGGGCTCTATTTGAGTGCTGAGATGCTTTAACATAGCAGTGTGTGTCCTATATAATTCTGAGATGGCAGCAGTCTTAACTACATACATACATACATATGTGCACAGTTAAAAATCTAATCATACATACTCATACAGCTATACTCAGATATCGACCTTTTCCACAGATTAAGATGTTTCTTTTCACCTAAAGATCTTTGGGCTTTCATAAAATGCTGGAGATCATGAATACACATCTCTCATTGGAGGCTTATTACAAGAAAACATTCTTCCCTGCCATTGGTTTTACCAGTAGACAGTGTCATGTCTGAGAGTTGTTCCAGATCAGGATGAGATACTGAGTCTCAGTCACTCCAGTGATTAGTATTTAGAAGTCCAGCACTTTTCTCAGTACTTTTCCACTGTGACCAGTCTTGTCAGGCAAACCTGGAACAATTCACTCTTTTGGTTGGCATCTTTCCAAGGTACTCAGGAGTTGCAGGTGTAGTTTGGAGGTGCCTAATATTCCAGCTTACTGAACCTGCACCCTAGATGTGCAGGAGGTGAATTGTACTGAGTTGCTGCCCCACTAGGCAGGATCAAAGGTACCAAGTTTTCTCAGCTTTCTGAATTTTGCAATTAAATAGCAAGATACTTGATGCCAATTTTACAAAGCAACCCAGGGCACAGAGGTGCTTATACCACCATAGGTTAGAGTTGTATTTACTAGTAAGACTTGTCTTTTACCAATCCAGGGCCCTGAAATGGATAAAGATGGAGCTAGGAAGACCATTACTTCTCAGATCAGTTTACTACTTCAGTAAGTCTCTGCTTTCTGTTAGAAGACCATTCTCTGCAAAGCCTTTGCCCAAACAGAGTAAGAAAGATAGACCTAACTTCAGCTATATCTTCCCAGTAACAGATATGTAATTGGCCAGTTTTAATACACAAACCTATGTGCCTTTAATTTGCATGGCAGTTGGAAATTCATATGCAATCTTATGTCTACACTACACCTGTTCAATTACTCCAAAAAAGCGATAAATGAAGCTAAACCAAATAGTTTTAGTCTAGAACATGGGATAATTAAGAATGACAACATACTCTGATTTATGGATTTATGTTCTTATCAGATGCATCTCCTTATTGAGTTCCTGGAACTACCTACTAATATGTCATGATGCTGAGAATTATCAGCCAGCCAAGAGGATGAGCCAATCAGAGAAGGAGAAAAAATATTTTTTCAGCACACAAAACAGCTCACTCAAAATTAAATACTGATTCAAAGCACTAAAGGCAGCCATTTAAGATTACACAAACAAAACAAAGAGCAGATCTCTTCTTTGTTGCAATGACCATGCCAAAGGAAAATGCATCTGTTGAGAGCTGCAAACCCATTTCCCTGTCTGCAAAATTTAAAGCAAGAAATAAAACTGTGCTCTGATGTAGCACCAGACAAAGTTGTAATGTGCTGTTTTTTGTAAAGAAGGAATTAACACTGTGTAGATCATGACACTTACTTACATGGCTCCAAAACTCTGATAGTTTCCCTGTTAATTATATAAAGAGATATTTCTTGCTCCCTGATTTTTATCTATCAAATTAAAAGTATCTAGATGACATCTAGATACTTAGATCTCTTGAAAGACTAGAAAACCTAGAATCATTTAAATCAATGAGAATCTTACCCATATGAACAAGATTTCACTCCAAATGCACATTCATGCATTTTAAAAATGCACATTAGTTCACTTAAAAAATGTTTTCTGTCTCACATGCCTGGCAACCACTGGGTACTCATCCTGCATCAAACTATTACAAAAAAACAAAGTTTAACAAGAAATCAAAACTTTTGTTGGTGGAACTCAAATATGATTAAACCTTCTTTCTTATTCCCTTTTCTCAGGTACAGATAGAACCATTTGTGAAGCATTGGATATATTCATGTACATTACTTTGACCTGTAGTTTAATTGGGCAAGTCATTCCATGGTTTCCTACAGGTCAGCTACCTGTAAGTAGCTAAGCAGTAAAGGGGGTGGCAGAGAGGATCCTATAGAATTTGTGAACACTGAGCACTTCTAACCACTACAGAATGTAGAAGGCAACATCCTGTTCTGCTCCTCTGGTAAGCACTGTAATATGAACAGAAAAATGCTACCATATTAGTATCTTATGGCAGTCATAAAACCAAATAGACATATTTTAATATATTCCTGCTGTGGTTAAAATTATGCAGTCTTGCTTCTTTGTGGAGCTCACTGAACCTGGTAAGCAGCTGAGTAAATTGTCCAGTAGCAAAATAAAACTAGTGTTGAGTAATTAATATAGGCCTAACTTTCATGAATATCTTAAGGAATGGTTTGTGAAGGGTAAAATTAATTTAGCATTCTGTAAAATGCATTAACATTACATACATTAACAATCTTTTCACCAAAATACTTAAAGGATATTACCTTCCTCATGAATCAGTCCTACATTGATGTATAAAATATTCTCTGAGTTTTGTTTTTTCCTTTTTCCGTCCCCATGAACAGAATCACAGGATGTTAGGGGTTGAAAGGCACCTCCAGAGATCATTGCGTCCAATCCCCCTGCCAGAGCAGGACCACATAATCTAGTGCAGGTTACACAGGAACACATCCGTATGGGTCTTGAATGTCTCCAGAGAAGGAGACTCCATAGCCTCTTGGGAGAGCCTCTTCCAGTGCTGTGACCCTTACAGTAAAGAATTTCTTCCTCATGTTGAGGCGGAACCTCCTGTGTTGTAGCCCCTTGGCCTATCACAGGGTACAACTGAGCAGAGGCTTTCCTTTCCTTCCTGACAGTCAGCCCTCAGATATTTATAAGCATTGGTTAGATCCCCTCTCAGACTTCTCTCCAGACTAAACAGTCAAAGGTCTCTCACATTTTCCTCACCAAGGAATTCTCTAGTCCCTTAATCTTCCTCATAGCTCTTAATTGGACTCACTTAAGTAGATCCCTGTCCCTCTTAAACTGGATGCCCAGAACTGATACAATATTCCAGGCGGGGTCTCACTAGGGCAGAGTAGAGGGAAAGGAGAGTCTCCCTCAATCTGCTAGATACACTCTTCTTAATGCACCCCAAGATTCCATTGATGTTCTTTGCCACAAGGGCACATTATTGTCCCATGAATAGCTTGTCCACCAGGACTCCCAAGTCCTTCTCCACAGGGCTCCTCTGCAGCTGATCACCTCCCAACCTGTACTGGTGTAGTTTATCACTCCTTCCCAGGTACAGGACTCAGCACTTATCCTTGTTGAACCTCATCAAGTTCCTCTGTGCCCAGCTCTCCAGCCTGTTCAAGTCTCACTGAATGGCCACAAAGCCTCCAGGTTTATTAGCCAGCCTCCTAGTTTGGTATCATCAGCAAACCTGATGAGCAGACTCTGTCTGTCTCTCTGTTCCCTCATCAATGTCAGTGATGAAGTTGAACAGGACCGGACCTAGCACTGGTACCTAGGGGACTCCACAATTTACAGGTTTCCAGCTAGACTTGGCACCATTGATCACCACTCTTTGCACTCTATTTTGTAACCAGTTCCTAATCTGTCTCACAGTCTGTTCTTCTATCCCACACTTCCTGAGCTTGCTCACAATGATGCTCTGCAAGACAGTGTCAAAAGCCTTGCTAAGGTCAAGGTAGACTACATCTGGTCTCCCTGCATCTAGTTACAACATCAAAGAAAGCTATCAGATTAGTCAATCATGATTTCCTCTTGGTAAATCCATGCTGACTACTTTTGATAATCTTCTCTTCCCTGTGCCTGCAGATGACCTCCAGAGTGAGCTACTCCTATCATTTTTCCACAGATGGAGGTGAGGCTAACTGGTCTGTGGTTTCCTGAAACCTCTTTATTACCCTTTTTTGAAGATGCAGCTAAACAACAACATTTTTATCAATTTTGCAGTTTCCTGCAAGATCCACATTTACTCATTTAGTATTGCAATGGTCTGCCTTTCATATAGTCTCATTTAATATAGCATATGTGATAATTCTCAGTGCATTATTGTACCTAAAAGCATCCCCTTGCGTGTAGCTTTTAAACTTTTTTCTTTCATCGGATCACATTTACAGGAAATGTGGATATAAGAGCTCCCAGGAGTCATAAATATTTCAGGTAATCCAGCCCATGACTGGAGAGACTGTGTATCTATAAAAAAATAACTATACAATAGTTCAGCAATTTATTGGAATTTGGGTCTAAAATTATTTATCAATGAATATCAGATACACTTTTCAATTTCAGATCTTAAGTTGAATAAATAAGACAAACTGATAAAGCTCCATAAGCCCTGAACAAAAGTAGCTCTCAAGGGTGTAGATACATTGTAATTAACTTTTAAAGCACATTATGTTGCATTCCTACTGGATACCATGAGATAAAGAGGAAGATGGCAGTAGCATTAAATAAAAAAGGAGTATTTTTTTTCCCTGTAGTTGAATTTAACATGAGCTGTCAATGTAGTTGTGGAGAAACAAGCTTATCATTGGTGACAACTAGTTTCTCTTTTCAGCAGCTCAGGGTAAGACTAGCAAGTATATGCTATTGATTCAACAAAAAAATATTGAGAGTTCAGTATCAATAGAACCAGTAAGAAGTGTACTTTATTTTGCTTGTTTGCTTTTTCTGAATAAGAACATTACAGTTTCAGATTTGAAATGTGGATACTTTTCATGGCAAATTACGAAAAAAAAAAAAAAAACAAACTTTGTCTATGTTTGTTTTTGTCTGAACTTCTGCAAGAACTTTCACATGGTCCTCCACAATGTTATTCTTTCTAAGTCAGAGAGATAAGGATTCCATGGGTGGTATGTTTTGTGGATAAAGAATTGTCTGTATGGTTGCATCCAGAGGGTAGTGGTCAATGATCCGGTGTCCAGATGGAGATATTGGTGTTCCTCAGGGCTCTGTACTGTGACCATCAATGATACAGACAAAGGGATTAAGTACACTATCACCAAGCTTGCTGCTCATACCAAACTGAGTGGCGCAACTGATAGGACAGAGGGACAGGATGTCATGCAGAGGGAACTAGACAAACTGGAGAAGTGGGCCCAGGTAGATCTCAGAGGTTCAACAATGCCTAGTGCAAGGTCCTGCACCTGGGTTGGGACAATACGTCAGTAAATACTGGGGGCTGATGTGATACAGAGCAGCTATGTGGAGATGAACTTGGGGATACTGGTGGACTAGACACTGGACATGTGCCAACAATGTGGACTTGCAGCCCAGAAGGCAAATGACATCTTGGGTTGCATCAAAAAAGCATGGCCAGCAGGTCAAGAAAGGTGACTCTGCTGCTCTGCTCTATTCCTTTGAGACCTCTTCTGGAGAGTATTGTGTCCAGTGCAAAGGCCCTCAACACAAGGAGGACATGGTCCAGAGGAGGGCCATGGAAATAATCAGGGGGCTGGAACACCTCTCTTAAAAAGACAGGCTGAGAGAGTTAGGAATGTTCAGCCTGAAGGAAAAAAATGCTTCCAAGGAGAACTTGTAGCGACCTTCCAGTACCTGAAGAGAGCCTTATAGGAACACTGGGAAGGGAGTTTGCAAGGACATGTACCAACAGTACAAGGGACAATGGTTTTAAACCAGAGAAGATTATATTTATGTTAGTCATTAGGAAAAGGTTCTTTACTCTGAGGTGGTAGAACACTGTAAGAGATTGTCCAGGGAGGTGGTTAAGTCCTTATAACTGGAGACATTCAAGTTTAGGGTTGATGAGACTGTGAGCATAAAAATAAAGTAATTTTGAATACGCTTTCCACCAAATGCTTTGGCTCCAAAAAATTAATCCTACAATTTCTGCAAGCCATCACAAGTATTTTAACACTTTTATGGTGCTTCAGAACAGTGTGAGCATTGAAAGAAAATGAAGAAATTTAGAGGTTACTGGGGAGCTAAAGAGAACTCCTAAGAGATTATTTCAACTAGAGCAGATAAATATGTTTTCTACAGGCAATATCAAATATATCTTGCTTATAAACATCAATTTATAGTAAGAGAGACACAGAATATATAACATTTTTACTATATGTATAGTTCATACAAATAAAAAGTAGTATCAGTGTTAGGCTATGTAAACAGCTAGGTTTGTCAAGTGAGGAAACAACTAAATATAAAACCCCCTGCTATATCTAGCAAATAAAGTAAAAAAACCTCTTTATATCTGTGCAAAAGCCACCACTAGAGATGTGAGGTATGGCTGGGTTTTGAGGTGGTTGAGTCATGTCAGACACAGCCAAACTTCCTGAATACTTGGAAATAAACACTGGGGGCTCTTGGGGAGGTAAATTTCACAAGCCTCACAGAATCTGTATGCATTCAACAATTATATCCTACATGACAGTCATGCCATGTCATGCCATAGAGTAGTATCATAAAAGACTGGTAATAGTATCAGAAACACCAAATTTGGGTACAAATATAGCAAAACAAGGTTCAATAGGGGAAAAGCAACTAGATGTGGCTTGTTTATTTGGGAGAAGATAAGATTTGGGAAAAGTAGAGCTCAAGCTGCTTGGCTGAGCAACAAGAACAGGAAAACAGAAAAAGGATAAAACTGGGCATCTGAGTATGAGAAAACTGAATGCTGTCTTCTACACCTGTGCAGCTGAAAAGTACGGATACTGCTGTGTTTTGATTTGTACCTGCTCCTGAGCAGAGTCTGTGGGGCTGCAAGGTATGCAATGAGTTAGACACCAACAAAACAAGTTTCAGTAGGCCACGAAGCAACTTTGGACTCACACATCTACCAGGACTTAACTGCCCTCAGTACACAAGTAGAATGCTATATCCTCTGTAAGACTGTTGTTGCAGGCCCAACAGAAGTGTGTTTTTCATTAGTAATTAAAAATCAACGTGTATGTTTCTGCACTACATGTATGTATGTAGGGAGAAGTTTTCACTTTGTCTTTTAAATTACAGTGTATAATGCAGTACTGGCATTAACCTTCAGAAAGAAGATGAAAACTAAATTACAGTGCCCTTTGCATAAATACAGCACTGTTATTAATGATGTAAAAATAGCTACACCTGGATGGTTATGGTATCAGAGAAATAAATCAATTGCAAATTTTAAAAAATGCATTAGTGAAAAAAACAAATGTCAGGTATTCTGCCAAGCAATATAATAGCCATTTAAAAATCCTTGTTAAAGACTTAACATAAATTAAAGGGAAAAAAAAAAAAAACACAAAAAAACAAGGCAGCATAGTCTCAAAATATTCTACCTGATAATCTCAGACTCTGAAGCCAATTTTTATGTAAGTAGCTTTTCTTAAATTTACCATAGTCCTTCCTACCTCTTTCTCATAATGTAGTAAGTAAGGTTATGAGGTGCACAGAAACATCAGGTTACCTTAAACTCCCATCAACCAGATGGAAGCATTGTAACTTACCAAATGCATATACATTAACTACTATCCCCATTGCATTTATTTCAAAAAGTAGGTATCAGTAGGTATTGCAAAAAGGTGGCGCAGTATATAAGGCTGTAGTGGGTTTGCAGTAACCTGCCCCCCCACCTTTTAGAAC
>VWZI01017691.1:0-70006 GCA_013396835.1 Psilopogon haemacephalus
TCTTACCTGCCTTCCTCTTTTTAGGAATGCATTGCTCCTGGGCCTTTGAAAAATCCTACACAGATGATGGCTGATTTTTTATCTGTCTCTTTCCATTACTTTCTGAGCTGTTTTATTTGAGCCTTCACACTACTGCTACAACCTCTTATGTTTAAGTTTCAGGCTTGAATTAGGGCCAAAGTATTCAACTTCTTATCCAAACCATGTTCATTTCTTTCTAAAACTTGGTATTTCCCATTCGTCCCATTCCCTTCTCATCTCTACATTTATCTGTTTCTTCTTCCCTTCTCATCTCTACATTTATCTATTTCTTCTTCCCTTCTCTCCTGCTAGGTTTTTGGTGTTTTGTTTTTTTTTTTTTCCTAGGCTGTCATCTGAGTTTTTTCTACTTTTTCCACCTGGCAATTCTGTCTAGGTGGAGTTTGGAGATTTTAGTCAAATGTTAGGGATTTCTGGACATCTGGAAATCCATTTGAAGCAGGATAGGAAACTTTATACATGCCTCTACCCACATTCAGATGGTGCCTCCAGCACATGCAGAGGCAGTTGTGCAGATCCCAGGAGCACTGGCCTGTAGATTATGTGCTACACAGGTGGTCTTAAGATGGATGGAAATTCCAGGCTGTTTGAGAAGATCTGAGCCTCAATGAGTCTGCTGGGCTGAAAATGTGCACTGGTGCCGCTTTGTCCAGCCCATGGGGCTGATTTTATGCACACATTAAACGTTGCCTGTCCCAAGCACAAGAGTGTTGCACAGAAAACCCAATTTCTTCTTTCATTCAGCTTCTGGGATTTTCAATTCTCTGTCCTTTACTCTGCTGCCCTGCTCCTTTCTGCCTCGAGCAATGTAAACTTGGGGATTTATGTCTCTTTCTAATACTCTTGAAACAGAACAAAATCAGCATGTCTAGGGCAGGCAAGAGCTCAGGGACTTCTGTTGCTGCTCTTCAAACCTGGGGACAGGTATGTGTTGAGTGATTATTTGGGCTAATTCTCTCCCTCAGTTCCTTTTTTAATTGGTTTGTCTCATCTGACAATCATTATTACCAATAACTGCTAGGCCTGGGTGCCAGAAGGATTTTAGGTGATGTTGAAACCAACTGAGCCTTAAATACCTACAAGGATTGGGCTCTCACCTTTTAATGCTTACAATCTCCTGATCTCCAAGGGATTTACAAGTGAGACAAACTTTATTATTCACAGTTTGAATATTAGGGAAGAGGGGCAGTAGAGATTAAATTCTTTCAGAGATGTCACCTAGCTGGACAAAGTCTGCAGAAGCCTGTCCAAAGTTCTGTGTATTCAATTATACTCTTACTGTTCCTTGTGCTTCCTCTGCTCCAAAAAACTTCCTTCAGAGGGAAAGCCCTTTATCCTTGCATGCAAGAAATCTCTGCTAATAGATCCCTGCCAGATTCTCTTCTACAGCTAACCCTAAAATCAGAACTGCTTCATAAAAATGAAGCAGAGGGGAAAAAAATAAAGTATTTTCCATTAAATCCTGGGTGCAATACAGGAGCCAGGATTCTGGGAAAGCGGCTTTTGTGTTTTGATATGATACAGTCAATGCCTAAACAGTCAAAGCAAATGACTTAAATAAATTTCACAGGCATTTCCAGGAAGTGTTCTAGATACAGTAATGGTATATGGGAAAAAAAAATAATCAATATTTATTATAATTTTAACTGAAAAATTAAAAAGATTTGCCATAAAATACAACATTTTGCAACATTTTGCATGTTCAGAGCATGGCCTCTGGAGTACTATTAATATAGTGTGTCAAGTGAATGATGCATTGTTTATGCCATTATAGAGATGTAGCCAAATCTTTTATCTCTCTCTCTTCCCCTCTTCTCAAGTGGCAGCAGCAGGTAGCTGTAGCTGATGGATCACTTTTAGGCCTCTGTGGTAAAGAATATATATTTTCAGAAGTAATCTGCTAATTGGTTATGCAGAGCATTTCCCAGCTGTGTCCCAGTGCCTAAGTGCAGGGAAACCCAAGCTCTCAGGTCTGAAAAGGGTAATGCAATAAAGACCTGTTATCATGTAGTAATTGAGGTCCAGGGTTTACAGCAGTGTCATAAACATGATGCATTCAAATGCAAAAGGCCAGAGTGACTCAGGCTTGGCCACGAATATCAGAAGTTTATTAGTGCTCTACAGCCTGGTGCACTCACTCGTTCAATTAATATTGAATTTGGAAGGGCTTAAATGCTACTTTTAAGTAAGTTTTCACAGTTTATTTTCCTTTATTGGACACATTTACTGCCGTGACTTGCTGGATTTCACTTGACGCTTATTTTCACTTATTTTCTGTGAGGCGTGGTAAATTTTCCCATGAATGGTCAACCTTTTAGTCCTTTTTTTTTTTTTTTTTTTTCCTCACTTGAAAGCTAAAAACTAGAAGTGGAGCAAGCACAATGTAGGACCATTTACACACGTGTCACTTCCATATTTCCCTTTAAAAATCATAAGGGTCTGCATTCAGACATTTTGGTGATGACCTGCTCACTGACAGAAATACTCCTGAGGTGTCTTGCATTAGTGGTGATCAGAAGAAAACCTTGTTTTTTCCCCCAGAATCACACAGAATGTTAGGGGTTGAAAGCGACCTCTGACCATCACCTAGCCCAACTGCCCTGTCAGATCAGGACCACCTAGAGCGAGTCACACAGGAACACAGCCAGGAGGGTTTTGAACCTCTCCAGTGAAGAAGACTCAACAACCTCTCTGGGCAGCCTGATCCAGGGCTTACAGTGAAAAAGGTTTTCCATATATTGATCTGGAGCCTCCTCTGCTCCAGCTTGCATCCACTGTCCCTTGTCCTATCATTGGACACCACAGATCAGAGCTTGGCTCCATCCTCTTGAGACTCAGCCTTCACGTCTTTATAAATATGAAGGAGGTCACCCCTCAGTCTCCTCTGCTCCAAGCTAAAGAGCCCCAGGTCTCTCAGCCTGCCCTTAGAAGGGAGATGTTCCACTCCCTTCATCTTTGTGTTTGTGGCTCAGCACTGGACTCTTTCAAGCAGTTCCTCGAGGTCCTTCTTGAACTGAGAGTCCCAGAACTGGACACAATATTCCAGATGCAATCTCTCCAAGGTAGAATAGAGAGGGTGGGAACTGACTTCATTGTCATTCATAGAAATGTGTAAAAAGTAAACAAAAACTTTCCAAAGACTCAAAAACTCAAGACTTTATGTGAGTAACAAGGAAAAGCACTAAATAATTTTGGATTGACTGGGTACTATCGTGGGTTAAGTGGGCAAAATGCCATAACACCTGGGTACTTCAAAAAGCATACTGATAAAACTCACATTGTAGCAATTTTTCTGTGATAAAACCAGGGATATTAGCTTGATGCCTTCTGGTGTTCCAAGATAAAACCAAGCAATTACACAGGAGAGATTTTTCAAACCTTTTTGAGCCAAACTACAAACAAGGCTCACAATTTTTCATGTACTGTAGTTAATTCCACAGATTTGGAGCAAATAATAGATTTATAACAAACAAGTAAAAATCTGTCTCTAATTAGTTCTGCTAGGGATGTTGCAGGATGGAGGTTTTTCTGACTCATGCACAGAAAAAGTTTATTATTTAATTTTTAGAAAATTTAATTGATCAAAAGTCTAAAGACAATTATAAAGATTTGAGGTAGCAATTGCCCATGGATTTTCAAGAGTTAGTTTTGAGCTGCTGCAACACAGATGTAGTGGGTTTGCTCAAACCAACACAACAGATTAAGAAAATAAATCAGATTTGTGCTTGAACTTTACCTGGTGTTATGTTCTGCTGTGAAGGAAGGAAGCTGCTGTATTTCTTCAAGTGTCTGTTCAGTGGATTCAATGGAGTAAAGACACCTTCCACACCCCCATCTCCCTCCAAAGACAGCATTTTGATTTGCACAGAAAGTTGCGCTTGCATCACTTGAAAGTTGTTTAAAGGATAATGCAGCATCACATATATAGCTAAGAGATATACATGAATTGGTGCGACCAGGATGAGATTCACCAGAGGAGATAATTTCCTTAACAGTAGTAATGTCTTCATCCTTTAAAATCATGCTCAGTAATATCTTTATTTTAAATAGAGTCCCTTTGCTGTTCATAGCACAGATTTTACTTTTTTTTTTTTTTTAATTTATGGCCACCTATAGTCTTTTAAGTCTTGTAACTTGAAACTCACTTTATTTAGATGCTGATATGATTTGCAGCAAGAACAAGAAAGGACCAGGAGTCATAAAACATGACAACTCTCAGAGAAATAGCTACAAATGGTAAATGTGTGGTGAATTCCTGAGAAACCGAGCCTGCATCAGCACCTGAATGGGAAGCCAAGAGTGGGAGCTCTAAGACTCTGGCTACTTAGTCTCTTTAAAATAAAACAGAAATCTTACAGGACTTAGGAGTAGCTTGCTTTTCAGACTTAAAAAAACCCCTAAACATTTCACTTTGCTGTGTTTCTTTATCCGTTGGGATCTGGCTGTTTTATTCAATCCTAAATCTTTTGAAATTATTTTTTTCACTCTTCTTACACTTTGTTTGAAAAGAAGATACCACTGGGAAAACTGTATGCTTTCTGCTGAAAGCCTCATAGCAGATGATTAATATCTGCTACACTTTAATGGGAAGCCTGAAACTTCATAACCCATGAGTTCAAGCATTTTGCTGCAAGCACTTTGCTCTGCTCTGAAACCAGTGCCCAAGATGAGCAGAGACTACCCATCACTAGGATATGCTACAGATTGCCTAGTGATTTCATTCTGAGTAAAGAAAGGAGGGAGTAAAATATGTAGGCATGCAGGGGAGGAAGCTTCAAGAGTGGCAGGACTACAACTTTGCGCATAGAAGATGAGGGGAAGGGGGTGTCCTCCCCTGATCCCCACTCGCTCCTTTATTTTCCCCCTCTCTCTCTGGTATCTCATGCAGATTATCAGAGAGGAAAGAATCTTCTCTTCAAATATGGGCTAAAATGACACACAGGATCTTCCTTGGGAAGGTTTTGTTCCTTTCCTCATAAGGCAGTGCTCCAGTCCCTTACTAAACCTCATAGCCCTGTGTTGGACTCTCTCAAGTAGAACCTTCATGGAAGGATGTAAAGGGAAAAATATTAGTAATAAACAAACCAACAAAAGTAATTGATCTACTAGCAACAGCTTATTTATTTTTTTTCTGCAGTAAAGAATGAAGGGCACAGTTTGCAACAAGCTGCCCTCTGAGATCAGCCTGCTGTTTTGTAATACTGGACTCTCATCTAGCACAATGAAAACAGGGATCATATTTCTATACTTTTTCTTTCTTTCTTTTCTGTTTGAGTGTAGTTGCTAGTACCTTTTATTAGACTGTCATGGTTTGAGGCTTTCCAGGTTATCCCCAAATTTCTAAAAACACTACAGTGAACCTGGCCTGCCTGGGTCTAATGGGAGACAATGGGGGATAGGAGAAAATGAGCACTGGAGTTTTTGTTATTTGGTGTTTTCTTTTGGTCTGCTTGGGAGGAAGGTTTTGGGGGAATTCTTATGTAACCTGTATCTGCATTAGGTGTTAAGGATTCATGTATGCAGTGTCTTTTCCTGCACATTTTAAAATAAAACCCTTATATATTTTTCTTCTCCAGTTCAGCAAGAGCATTGCTATTTTACTGCCCTTTTTTCCTCAGAAAAAGAATAAAGTGAAATAATATCAGTCTGCCTGTGCTCTTAACCAAAAAACCTACAATACAGACTGAATTCTATTATATGTTCACAACTCCGGCTCTAGACCTAGTTACCACTTCTGAAAAGCTCCTACCAGACGTACTGCACAATCATGGTGTTCAGACCCCTTCTGATATAAAATTTCTAAAATATTTCAATTTCTCTCCAATCCAGACCACAATAAAGTAGTAGTAAGCCTCACTCCTACCCTCAACCTCACATGCAAATGAGACAAGCCCCTAAACTGCTCCTGTGAACAAGGAACTTTTCATGTTGACCAGATCAACAGCTGTTCCCTGAAGTTCTCTGGCCTGCACAAAGGTTTCACAACACAGTTTACATGAGCTGAAGAGAGTAAAATGATTGTTCCATGCTGTAACAAGAATTTACAGACTGAAATTTGTCTAGAGAAGAACAAACTGCTTTAGAAGAGTAAGAATTAGCCCAAATACCTACCCAGGTTTGGCACTGATTTGCAAACAACCTTGCCTTAAACTCTGAAGTTAAATAATAAAATTTGACATCAGGTAAGAAGTTGTTTTAGCCACAACCACTGTGAAAGAGTAGAGGTAGATGATGGACTAGGAAAAGAAGCGTGAATAAAGATGGGTGGCTTTAGAAAAGGAGAACGGAATAGTTCTGTTCACTAAAAATACTGCTTCAGCTGCGCCAAAATTATTCGCTATCTTGGCAACCAATGTCTGTTGAAGAAGTTCAGTTACGTTGACAGCTTTTTTTCAGCACTTTCAAAGTGTTTTTAGGAAGCGTGATTGAGAGACAAGCCCAAAGAGACTCTGATGTATTTTGCAGAGTGGCAGTTTGCATCATACCTCTTACCCCTGAGAACATTCTTCTGTGAAGGTCATCTCTGGGGAGAGGGTTACTCCTTTTCTTAGGCCCTTGAATTGTGTAATTATTTATATATTATGACATTATGGTCAGGCATTGGTACCGGCTGCCTAGGGAGGTGGTGGAGTCATTATCCCTGGAGGTGTTCAAGAACCGTGTGGATATGGCACTTTGAGACACAATTTAATGGGCATGGTGGCTTTGGGTTCATGGTTGGATATGATGATCTTAGAGGTCTCTTACAACTGAAAGAATTCTATGATTGCTTTAACTGTCTTATAAGCCAGTCATGTAATTTGCCATTGGTGCATTTGAGGTGACCACTCACATTTCTACTACTTGAAGCACAGAAGGCTTTAAGACCCTGCAGTTCAGTGGCTTCTATAACCACAGAGTGAAAGGCTACAAAAGGTGATTCATCCCAGGAAATTTGAAAAAAAGCTAAAATTAAGGATGGTGTTCAGCAATTGATAAGAGATGCTTCTGGTTTAGGGACAAACATACACAAACTTCCAGGAGATGTCCAGTCTTTCATCATAGCCAGTGGAGATCCCTTCAGTGCAGTCAGTAGAATATGGAGAAGTATTTCGGGTAATCTGAGTTTCTGGCCAGTTGTCTGAACAGTTTTCTAGGACCTCTTGATGACAATGACTAGATATCTGTGGATCCTAATGGCACCTTAGACTCCCAGGATTGATATGGGAGAGGAAAAATCTAACCTTATTCTCCAGTGAAATTCAGCTTCATTCTCCACCTTCACTGATTGGGTTCTGTTATGGATATGCAAGTTCTTTTCTCCAGTCTGCTAGGTAAAATATTGCAGCAATGCTTGTAATATGACATTTAACTCAAAAGGAGGGAATGAATTTGAAAGACCTAGTCAAACCATTTTTGTTAATAGCTTTTCTTCCACCACTAATAGAACATTTTCTCTTTGTATTTAAAACACCCCCTCTCCTTGCCTTTTGTTATCAAAGTCAAAGATTTATATGAGAATGTACTTTTTCCAACCAGCTCTAATACAGATATTCCAGGAAGGTGTACACATAGCTACTTGGTGTTGATGTCACCTGTGGAGCTTTATGCTTGTAATGGCTAAATCTATTTAAAAAAACCCAAACGAAAACCCAAAAACAACTCAAATAAACAAGGCTTCCGAACTCACTAGATTTGTGCAACCCATACTTTCACCAATAAAACTCTTCAGGGTAGTGAAGACAAGTCAGTGAATGATATCTAGGAAATGATCCTCTTTTGCCCTACACTCACCTCAGAGTTCATTTAAAGGAACTCTGTTTCCCAGCCAATGATGCTTCCAATCGATTCCACCTCAACATGAAACATCTCTGTTACAGTGGCAGTAAGATGATATCTGAGTACTAATTAAAAATTAGAAAACCAACTCATTGTGTTACTTAAAACAGATTACAGAGCCTTTGGTCATTAAGTTTCTTGTAAATGCTAATCAACCCCAGCTTTTTGGACTCTTCATTCTGGACATTTTGTAGTGGTATGCCTGCACATAGCTGCTGTGCTTTGGGCTGAAGTACAAGCAGCAACCTTTTTATGGGTCTGTTGTCAAAACTCTAACATTCTGAGATTCATCAAATTAAGTAACACTGCTAATCCTGTTAGAGTCTCTTTTCACCAATGAATGATTTATGACAAAAGAAGAGTCTTCTCTATTAAAAGGTTCTCATGCTCTAGAGGCTCTTGTGCTCAAACAGATAAGAGCTGTCACTGTTGCTTTAGAAGAAACAAGCTTTTCACTGGGACAAAAGGAACAAGGGAAAGGGTATCAGTCATTAGCTGTCTGTGATTTTCTTTCTTTTCTCTTAAGAGATGGGTTTGCATGGAACTGTGTTTGTAGTTTTACCAGTATGGTTGATGAATTGGCAAAAAAACCCCAACAGCTTTACTGTGCAACTCAGCCCAGTGGTAAGTTCTGTCTTTGTATTAGTATTTATTATTCATTTGGTTTGGAAAATATTAAGTAAATATACAAATATATTGTAAAAGATAACAGAGTATATTTATAATAATGATGAACCTGAACTTTAAACTTTCAAACCAAAACTCATCTTCATACTTTGAAATGTTTTTTACTTTATCTTGGAGGAGAGGTGACCTCATTGATGGTTATAAAGATGTGCAGGGTGAGTGTCAGGAGGCTGGAGCCAGGCTCTACTCAGTGATGCCCAATGACAATAACAGCACAAGGGGCAATAGGTGGGAGTTGAGGCATAGGAAGTTCCATGGAAATACAAGGAGGACTTTTTTCCAGTGTGAGGATGCCGGAACACTGGGACAAGCTGTCCAGGGGGGTTGTGGAGTCTCCCTCTCTGGAGATATTAATAATCCACCTGGAATTGTTCCTGTGTGATCTGGTCTAGGTGATCCTGATCTGGCAGGGGAGTTGGACTGGATGAGCTTTGAGGTCCCTTCCAGCCCCTGACATTCTGTAATTCTGTGAATGAAAATTCAGACATTTCTGACTTTAAATTAAATGGATCACATGTTGAAAAATACAAACTGTGGCGCAGTGTCACATTTTTTTCATCTGGAGAAACATGGTGGTGATAAACTGTAGACAGAAATATTCAGTACATGAGACTCACGAGGGAAAAGAGAGTATCCAGAGAAACATGAATTTTGAGAAACTAATGAAGACATAGTGTAGAACTTCACAAATACTCAATGTAATCTAACTCACACATTTTCCTACCAAAAAATACTGAACTTGTATATATAAAGGAAATTTTCCTCAATTTGTTGTCATGAAAGGAAATCCCAAACCATTTGAGACCAGAAGTCTATCAGCAGTTATCAGTTTCTATTAGATACAATCACCTGCTGAGCCCACTGATTTCCTATGCTGTAATACAGCTAACTGTAACCAGCTGCTAAATGTGCCCTCAAATCAGCAAAACACTTTGACCTGTGCAGAGCCTTGTCAGGCCAAATATTCAAATCAAGTCACAGGGACTTTCCATATACCTGGAATAAAATTTATGCATTAGTGTCAAGATGGATTGGGCCTTTCACATACCCACACCAGGCATTGCTGAGATGCCAGTGACAAACATAAGGTAGCTACAAAAAAACCTGACAAATATATTAGAAGAAATTCTTCAAAAACTGTTAACAAATTATAGGAATACCTGTGCAGATTTCTAGGAATTAAAAACAAGCAAACAAAAAAAAGAGAAGTAATTTATTAATGATCTTCTAACTTTCAAGCATGTCTCATAAAGTAGATTCTTTGTTAAGATCTACGCATGGGTTCATCAGCAGTCTTCCAAGCTGCACAGTACATTTATACATGGATTTGTGTAGACTACTATTGTGTAGTGAAATCTATACAAGGAATAATAATTGGAATGCCATAAACTAGGCACAACTCAGAAGTGCTTCTCACATACAGTTGCAGAGGTTGTCAGGATGCAGGAAGACCACTCTGACAGTATCAGATGTTTGCTCTGGGAAACATATAAGCTTGTGCATCTCTAAATGGTGTCTGTATTATAGCAATTAGGTAATATTCACCCTACTATTTATCCTTGTTCAACACAGAAGTGTCACAACATAATTGGGGGAAATTCCAGTTTCAATAATGCTTGGTCTTTTTTAGTTAATAACCGTGAAATCTGTCACGAGAGCACAGCCTGTCCTTGCAGCCTTCTGCTCCAGCAGTGATTATGAGACCAATATAGGTGTGGGGGAGGAAGAAAGCCTATTCATCCTCAGGTTAAGTTGGTTATTCTCACTCTGTTGAGACTGTTATGAGAGTTTTTATTCATTTCTCATTATGTTCTATCATACTTGTCAACTGGCTGTCACAGAAATCCATAAGATATTTTCTGTTGAAGTCCTCACTCTCTAGGGATGCAGGCTTGAAGGCAGAAAAATGCCTGGGAAGCAGAGGGCTTTAAAGGGTTTAAATAAGAATAAAAAAGTGAGAATCTTGGGAGGGAGAAGACTTTTCCTGGGAAGCAAACAGCAACTTGGAAAAACACAGAGGTAACACACAAGCACGTTTATGAAACAAAAGGATAACTCACACACAGAGAGTACTGGGCCCTCATGTTTTATCTATCTGATTTCTCTTCTGGTCATTCACCATTGCTCAAACTTTGAAAGGAACAAGTGCAGCCTCCACCTCACAGGTATTGTGATGATAGCTCAGTACACCATCAAGGTACTTGAACAGGACAAGAAGTGCACTATGACAGATGTCACAAGCAATTTATAGGAGGAGCTTTTGTGGGAGGCAGCTCTTTTGGAAAAAGCTTCTCAGCACTCACCATCAGGTGCCTTGCATCTGGATGCTCACAGCAGGCTTTATGTATTTTACATCTCTTCTAGACCCTTGGATAAAAGTGGGAATTTGAACAGCACACAAATGTAATTCCAAAATGGGCATCTCTTGAACTGCACATTTTCTCTGTGACTGACAGTACAATTGGAAGCCATTTGCTGCACAAAAGAAAAATGCAAGGAGTTCGTTTTTTGACTAAGCTCACAGCACCATTATTATGTGCAGTGGTGTTTATACGCAAGACCCAAAGTGCCAAAGTGCACAGAAACATACTTCAAGTGCTGCTCCTCAGAATCTGTGGTAATCACACTCTGTGAAAGTCAGAGATTAAGGGAGTCATCTGAACAATCAGCAGTGCATCTGTCTCACACACTATATGCAGTTTGAAGTATCCCTCAGATTTATTTTCCTGTAAAACTAACATCAGTGTTTACCTATAAACAGACACCAAAGTCATCTCTGACTATACTCTGGTTTGTATACAATGCCATTATATAAAGAGCTGAAGCAGCACGTCTGCCTGCCTAGATGTGTGTTCTCCTACTCCAGCTGCCAACAACCTAAATTATTCAGCAAGCCCTCATCATGCCAAGTTTTTAGTCAACAATGGAGATCCTGCCAAAGAGCTAATAATGTTAAAAAAAAAAAAAAGGCAATGTTTGTGACAATTAACAGAGCCTGCAGCCTGCAAAGAGAGTTGGACTCGTTTGTAAAGGAAAATTTAAATGATATGCTTCGTTATAAATGGTCCCATGCAACACATTGCTAATCAACCAGAGCAGCTTCTTTTTTCCCTCCTCCTTCCCTATCAGATAAACCAAACAGCAGCATGAGCCAAAGTTCTTGGCCACTGCTTGCTGTAGCTATAAATGCAGTGTGGTTATCTATCAGTATCATAATCGGCACAGATCAAACTGAATAATTAGCACTGAAGTGGATGAATAGAGCCCCAGCCTCTTATCTTGTCTATTAATAATAAGTATAACTTCACAGCCAAATCAAGAGGTATGTTATTGTATTATTGTACCCCTGAGAGGTTGTTTGGGTAAAACCCCATGCGACCTCCGAACCATAAGCAGTGCAGATGGGACAGTGTGTGCCTGTAATGATGAGCTGCCAGCTGGCAGCCCCTCCTCTAACTCCATAGCTCCAAGTGGGAACCAGAGAGAAGATAAACAAACCATGCACAAACATGAGAGCCAGTTGTAGGGACTCCTTTCTACCCTCCTCTTCCTTACTCACAACACCTTGATTAATAATTGTTTTTCATACAACAGAGCTCTGCAGAGAAGCAGCAAAGTGTAACTGATGTTTTCCACCAAATCTCACTATGGAATCAAAATCATATTTTATCACACTACTGTGATGTTGTTAGGAAAAATATTCAGACTAGCTCTTCTTATACTTAAACTCTACTACACACCTAGTAATTATTGTGCAGTGTCCAATGGAGTGATTCTCATTATGATTTGTACTACTTCACAACTCTGTCCTCACTTCAAGATCTCTAAGAATCTGAAGCCATGTTTATTCTAACTAGTGTCAGTCCAGTTTTGCTTATTTTAATAATTAGTGAAGTTAACTCAGGGGAAAGCTTTCAGGTTTTGCAACAGAATTAAATGCTTTACCTCACTGCTTGGGAAATGTTTACTACAACTCATCTGCAGTTTACTACTCCCACTCACTATGGGTTTATTGACAAAGATATGTGTAAAATGCATTGCTGTAAACAGCCTAATTATTCTGTTCACATCTACAACAGAAGCAGAGTTTTATTTGTCTGAGGTAGCTGAATACTTTTTGAGAAATAAGAAATACAGAGAGATTATCTGACCCAGGATGAACCTAATTTCTGTTTGGATTTGCTTGTGTGTTTTCCAGATGCTCAAGCTGTGCTTCCCCTTGTGATGTTTTCCTGTGAGACTTAAGTTATGAGGACGGATTTGGATTGCCTTTTTCCTAGAAGTGGATGAGATAGGGAAATTAAGGAGGAAAGATTACACAACTTCCTCCACAGAAAAGCTGGTGGTGGACGTAGCAGTGCTGTCTGGTTAAGGAAAGCAGCTTTTTGCCTTTTTTTGGAAGCAGCTGAGGGCTGGATGTTGTTAGGGATCTGAAACAGAGCAAGAGGAAAGAGAAGTCTGGATTGACAAGAAAGCATTAGCACTAGTCTGCTACTTTATATAATGGGATTAAAAGTGGCTTAGGGTTTTTTTTGTTGGTTTTTTTTGGGTTTTAAACACTTGCTAATGTAATTAACTTTTACTAATAGTTTATTATTTAAAAAAATACCAAACAAGTAAAACTTATTATAGGGAACACTTGACAGCTGCATTTAACCAGGGCAAATGGACCACATAGTTGCTTAGAGACACAAGCATTTACCTACACAGCACCAAAGGAGCCAGTCACAGTAGCTTCAGAGGATTAATTCCCAATGGGAATGTTTCCAAGCTGCAGAAAGGGCACACTTGGGCAAGTACCTGAGTATATTTGTCAGCAAATAGGAAGTGTTACTAAGACTCCAGGTTTGGTGCTGCCTCAGTTAAACCTCAAGTAGATCATGGGAAAACCTCTGCCAGCCACAAGTATTGTCAGATCAAGCCAGTTGTATGGCTACAGAAAAGTGCTAATATATGTTTTTTCATCAAAAGTGCTTTCCTGCAAAATGCCATTTCTCCATGATCGCATGGGAAACACTGCTTTTAGCTGGTGGAGCCAACTTTCCAAGAATGGGTTGTTAGAAGAGGCTCAGAAATATTGATTATTTGGTTTAAATATGAAATGTTTGACACTTTTCATGCATGCTAAAAGCTGCCTGTCACTAACACCAAAGGCTCCCTGTTAGTCTTCTCCCTTAGGAAAGGCAAAGGGGACTAAGGTGTGAAGGCAGGACTTGTGGATAGCTAAGCCCTGAAGCATGTTGCTGCACTCTCATGGCTGACAGCAGAACTAAGCTGAAATGATCCCCTTTTCAGTTGTTTGTTTTATATTCTCCACTACTGCCTTCTTTTGTGCCGTATAGTCCAAAATTAAATGCTTAAAGAAAATCATGTACAATTTCCAGCTTTGTTGAGAACTCATCCACTGCACTGAGAATGGGAAAAAGTCTTTCACTTAATTTAGTCAGTCTCATCCCTGAAGAGTGGAGCTTTGAATGCATTTGAGTGATGACCTGAGCCTTGTGCCAGAAAAACTCTTCACATCTTGTCATCCCCAAGACAACAGTCCAAGATTCACCACTTTCCCATTTTTCTCCTTACTGTTCAGTTTACTTCTTTCCAAACATCCATCTGGCTTTATTGTGCTTGCTTAGCAAAATTCAGGACAGATTAAAAAAGGAAGATAATTTCTTCAAATTCTAAAGTAGCTGTTAAGCTACATCTGCCCATTCAATTCAGCCACCAGCAAAGACTGCCTCTGCCAGACATGCAGCTGTACTTGCAGCCGTGATTTAAGTCTGGAAATTCATTCCCAGACTCACTAAAAATCTGCTGGAGAGACATGCAATGAGTAATATTTTCTCCTTTTTTTTTTTTTTGTGTGTATGTATGGGTTTAATATAGACAGAAATTTGGCAAACAGACCTGCTCCACATTTCCAGCATCCTATCCCTGTAGACCGTGTGTTAAAAGATATATATGTATGTACTCACAAAAACACATATTTATAAATTCTAGGGTACAAGTATGGCCATACATATCTGCACATGCAGCTCCTCCTATTCAGTCAGACAGTTACAAACAACAATTCTCAGTCAAAACACAGGAGAAAGGAAAATGATCAATTTTTTATACTGTGTTACCTACAAGTACAGGCATGAGTTTGGTAATCATGCGTTTGCTGCACACAGACTGTAAAATATTTATGGAGACAATGTGATTTGGGTCAAGGCACTAAATAAAGTAAAAGTTGCTTTATTCAATATGTGATGAACAGTATCCATATTAAAAACCAGGGGGAAAAGTGCCCAAATGAAAAAATATGCTTAAAACAAATTAATCTGTTCAATGCTCATAAATGTTTTAAGAAATGCAGGAAAAAAAGCCTTGAAATCCATATTTACTGTACACAGCTGAAAAAATAATAATATTTATGAAATCCAGAGGGAGAAGTGACAAAAAAATTAGAAGTGACAAAAAAATGATCAAGGAAAAAAAAAAATTGTCTTTGGAAATTACCATAGTATTTGTTGTCAGGAAAGTTACAATAGGGTTATAGCTCTTACCTTATAAAACTGTCAGGTTAATATTGATCTAGGAAGAAAAATATTTCCTCCAAACCTGAGAATATTTTGTAAGCTTCAGTTCTGTGGTACTTCTGCATTAAAATATGTGAAGAATGTAAAGCATATTTGCTTGGCTACAAGACTTCTGCTTCACAAATAACAAAGATCACAGAAAGACCTGAGCCCAAAAAAACTTAAGAACAGGCTTGACTTTGCCCATGTATTAGGTCAAACCTGCACTTCAAGTTGAGATTTTGAAAAAGCGATATAAACAGCCAAACACGTTAAGCACTGCTAACCTGCAGGCACTTCGTCTGTATGAAATACACATGTGAAAATACAGCATACATGAATAATAATTCACAGCCATACACAGGCTGCACAATTCTTGGTTAATCAAGACCAAAAATGAAACATTATTTGGCTTTCTTGCCTAATGTACGTCAAGGAAAATCTACCCACCCTTTAAGACCTCACCAGGGTGTTCTATTTACTGTTTTTGTCTTTCACCACTTACACCTTAGCATTCAGTTTCCAAGTCTTCCTTCTGTCTCATTTTGTCCTTCGCGCTTTATGAAGCTGAATTACATCAACTCTTACAGAACTAGTACCTAAAACTTTGGACTGCTCATTCTTTTGATTTCCATTTTCAAAATTCTCTAACTCAGTCCAGAAAAAGTGAAGTACTCCCAAAACCCAGGAAAGCAGTCCTCAGAAATAAGAGATGTAAGAGGAGCTGGAGGAAGAAAAGCCAAAACAGAAAGCTCTACCAAAACGCTTCTCGTACCAAACTTCCCTCTTTATTCTGGGTGTGATGTCGATGGTCTGGGATACACCTGCAGGCAGTTAGAATCAGCTGTTCTGGATAATTGCTGATGACCTGCAGCCCATGGCAAGCCTGTGACCCTCTCCCAACAAAACCATGTGTTTTCAGGAAGTTTTAGGAATTTTCCTTCCCAAATAAAGTTTACCAGAGCATCTCAGACAGCTTGGAAGTAAGACAAAGCTGTATTTACACCACAGTTAAATTTACAAACATATATATACAATATATTTACATATATTTACAATTATATATAACTTAAAAATTATATAGAAGTCCAGAAGGAACCCTACGCCACCTCCTTTCTCTTCCAGATGAGAAAAAAAAAAGCAACCAGGAAGGCTTGTATGTTATCTGTTAGCCAAGGTTAGTGGAAGATATTAGAGAGAGAAGCAAAGAGACCCAGTGTCCTGTAGCAAAGAGGGACAAATTGTTTATACTTTGGCTTTTTAGCCCTTTTAGCAAACCAATGAGTGATACAGATTTTCTTTGTATTTTTACAACAAATTCTCTTATTTCTCTCATCAGAATATTCTTGTGAGCTTTAAACCACCATGCCAGGGAAGGCAATTTGTTGTTATTTTACTTATTTTCATATTCTAAAAATTAAAGAAAAGAAAACCCTGTCATTTGTGGCTTTTAAGCATTGCCAAGAAGGTTTCAACATGAATTGGAACTTTAATAGTTAATCACAATGATTTACGCAATCTGAATCCTGTTTCTGCGCCTTTACACTTTGAATGAATTTGTTCAAGATATTTTGCACTGCCTATGCTGCCTTCTCTGCCCACTGCTGCTTAAGTGTGCTGAACCCTCCCAGAAGTCTTTGAAATAAATAGGTATGTGTTACAGAAAGAAGTAATGCATTAGGAAGGAACTCAGTCTGCATCTTACGTAAGACCCAATTCAGTGACAACAAGTTCAATGAGCTGCAACCTTCCCAATGCAATCACTGTTACAGGCAGAATTTTCCTGTGGGAGTTTGTTTTTTTTACCTCTGTTGCAAAAATTTCTTTGGTTACATTCAACCCTGGCTAAAGGTCTCAGTAAACCTTTACCAGACACCTACATGTAGGCAATTTGAGCTAAAAAGGGGCTTACTGCCCTGAGGAACCATCAGCACTATGTGACAAGATGGGAAGAGCAATATTTGAATTAGACACCATGATTTTATTTTTCCTTCTATCCAAATTCTTTTTCGGGCTATTGCTGTGGAATCTATGTCTCAGTATCTTCAGAATCCATAATATCCTTTTGTCTGAGTCCCATTTAGAACAAAACAAAGATGTATTGTCACATTTATTTCCGTAACAAGTTGTGATGTCATGAGAAAGGGAATACTAAAAAAAGTCTACAACAAAATAAACTGTCTAGATTTTAGCTTTTAAATTTCCTGGGTCTATAAACTATACATTTACCACCATAAACTAAAGCAGTAACAATACACAAAATCCCCAGAGAAAAGGACTAACTATACATGAACATCTTGTAACCAACCAACAGAAGAGGAAAAGTACAGAAAGCAGGATGCTAACTAGGAGTGCCTCTGACAAACTCTTGAGGCACAGACTACTGCTGAAATTCAATAAGGGCAGCAAGAGCTAGCAGCTACTGGTCAGAGAAGAAAGTTGGTTTCCTCTCTTACCTTTTTCATTTGTGACTGGCTATTATCACTCAAAGCTCAGTAAAAGTTGCTTCTTTCCTATTTATCAGCCACACACTGTGACATTACTCATTTGGATCATGGCAGAACATTGTCTTCTGCTTTCTTGCATTCTGCTTGCACTTTCTGAATGTCACAGGTCTAGCATCAAAGTATCATGGTTTATATGTTTAGATTAAAATTTCTGGAAAAGTATCAGGGAACATCTCAGTAATTTTCTCTTCTTGTTTGTAATAAAAAAAAAGCCCAAAGACCAAACACCTCTTGCCCTCTATGTCACTGAAGCCTGCTCAGAGACTGACAGTTTTCTTCTTCAATACCTAAAGCACCTGGGGTGCAAAACAGTGTTCAGATATAATGGCAATGCTCCTGGGTTGGCTACATGTCCAGCGTGGTTCAGATGGATGGGGCAATTCAGCAAAAGTGAGAGCTGTAAACAGTACTGTCATGGTAAGGACAATGTTGTAATTTGTCTTTATCCATTTTGTTGGCACCTATGATGGTTTGACATTTTATGTTGTGAGCTATCCTTCACATCAATTAGTGTGACTACTCGACACAAGATTTGAGAGTAACCTGTCCCTGGAAAGGTTAACATATAGTGGTAAATGGCCATCCATCAGTGTCCTCTAAGTCCATATCTGGGGATAACAGAGATTTCATCAACAGTCGATATTTCTTGCAATCTTGATGCCACTGATAATTGCTGCTACTTTTGGATCCCTGCTGGGTTTCATATGGATGTCAGTGGTAGAGGTACTTGCACTGTATTTATTAGTTCAATCTATGTTACCTGCTCCTTAGTAAAGCTGGTACTGTCTGACTGTCAGTTTGAAAGTCTGGGGTGACTAATGACTTCCCAGAGCTAAGTGTTGGAAAGACAGAAGCTATTTTAATTGGGACTTCTTGTCAACTAAAACAAATGTCTCCTCTTAGCTCTGTGTTGGAAGGATGTCATCTTGAGCTCACTCAGCCTATCAACAGTCCTGTCATCTTTATTGATTCAGGACCAATTTGATGCTCACAGAGGATGAGTTTCTAAGGTAGAGTATATCACTTTACTTTCAACATACCAACAAGTCACTTTGCAACTGCTATGGAGATTCAACTCTAGTTTCCTTCATTTCTTCAAGAGCATAGAAACAGTGCTTTTTGTGGCCTTCTTAAATAACCTGCTCAAAAACACAGCTCTTGAAAATTGCATTCTCTACTTTATTCTTTTTTTTTTCCTTTCCTTTGAGATACAAAATAATCCAAACCTTTCACTTATACATCAGATCTGAAACTTCCATTCCCTGCAAGAGTTGTTAGCAAATACAAGTGACTAAAAACCTCAAATACAATATTTATGAACCTAGTAAGCACTTGTTTCATGCTCTCTCCACAGTAAGTTTTTACTGAGTCACCACTGTAATAAAGACACCAAAGGCATAGACCAAAGCCAGCCAAATCCAATGATTTCATTTTTTAAGTCTTAGTACTTTGAACTTTTACATGTGCTGAGTGAGAAAGAGAGGAACATACATCTGTGGATGATGAAGCATATTCAGGGTGCAGACAATCATGAAGCAAAACCCATGACTATATTGCTATCTGTTGTTTACTGCAATTATAATTTTTAACCATATTACTTATTATTTGCCTATTGATTTCCCCAATATTACACAACTTCAACAAACCCTTTAAAAAGCACACCATTTCAGTTATTTCCCTAAGAATACAAGCACGGAGGGTATATAAAAATGTATCTACATTTATGTGCAGTGACAAGGCCATAGGAACTAGACGTACTGAGGCTGTGATATTATATGGACTAACTTCAAGAGGACGCATAGGCTTTCTGTTACAAAGAGAGCTGAAGACTTAAACCAGTTATTTCAAAAGACTGAGATAATCTGTCCCCTGAGAACCTCAGATACCTCTTTTGCTTTATGTAGTAAATCTTGTTTTATATTCTGTAGATACCAATCTTCTCTCGATGTCTGCTTACTGATTCCCAGCCCTGCGGGTATGCTCCTTCAGTTGTTTTTTCTTACTGAGGCATGGGAATGATATTCTAAACATTGCTGTAACCTTGGCCACATATATGTTTGAATTAACTGTTTCAGTGCTGCTTTACTGAAGGTAGATCTGTGTGAAGAAGTTTTATCAAAAAAGCAGACTGTCAGTTGCTTGATGAGATGTGGATCAAGAACAGAGGACTGCCTGTAAAGAATGTGTTAACTACAGCAAGAGAAGAAAGCAACACAGTAAAAAGGATCTAATTTCAATAAAATCAGGATACAGTAGATGGGGAAAAACAAAGACAGGTTTGCTATGTGAAATAATAAAGGTCTGTGAAAATGTCAGTGTTCAAAAATTCTGCTCTGGTGAGCTATTGTTCCTCTAGTAAAACCAATTTGCAGATTATCAGTGGAACAAAACATGCTAACAGACATATTCTTTCACAACAGAGTGAATGTGAATCTTGACCACCTGGTTTAGCCAATGCCAAGTGAGAGCACACACACTGTAAATTCAGTACCTGACATACCGATGAGCTGCCACACTAAAACAGCTGAAGGCTTGTGCCTTCAAGTCTTGGTTTTGTGACATGCTGAATAGCTCTGATTCTTTCTCAAAACGTGGGGATAGGTTGATTCTCTTGGCATGAAGGGAGTCTGTGGGGATGGCAGTGAAGGACTAATGGCACTCAAGCGGCTTAATATATATTCTCCCTAAAATTTACAATTCGTTCACTCAAGACAGTCTCACCTGCAGCTGCAGGTGGTCACATCAGAGCTAAGATGGGGTGACAAGCTAGGTGTGCTGAGGTGAGGACTGGGGGCAGCACAGAAGAACCTGCCTGGGTTAGCTGGAATAAAGGCACACATCCACTAGCACAGCCTGCTTTGTGCTGACCTTTGCATGCCTTCTAGCCTACTCTGTCTCACAGAAATCCTAAAAAGACCA
This sequence comes from Psilopogon haemacephalus, assembly GCA_013396835.1. Classification (NCBI taxonomy): domain Eukaryota; kingdom Metazoa; phylum Chordata; class Aves; order Piciformes; family Megalaimidae; genus Psilopogon; species Psilopogon haemacephalus. Next base: position 20,528 of record VWZI01017691.1, read on the forward strand.
AGAACTGATCTACAGCCAGCCAGAAATAAAGTCTCTAGCTGAGAGCACTTGTGCCACCCCAATACTAGACTAAACAATCTGACACCCAACTGCAGTGTGTGAGTGACAGAGTCAACAAAATGCACTGAAGAAAAAAAATAAATAGGGTCATTGAATCAAGCTCTGAGATCTGTTAGAGAGGAAGATTATTGTCTTGCATATAGTGCCAAAGATCCAAGCATCTATCTAATCCTTTAAATATTGTACAGCAATTCCTCTCTTTTCTTAAAAATCTGCCTGGTGGTTAATTTCATAGATATCAACTGAAATGTGGAGTTGCCAGCTCTGTGTAACTCACCCCAAATCTAACAGCTGTACTTGTGCACATGCAGCACCAAGCCATCTGTGCAATATAGCACAAAGCACTTATTTGACTTAGTAAAGGACAAGAGAGAGAGGCTTTAACACTATTAGAAACCTTTCTTCTCAGGAGTGTTTTGGCCAGCTTATGCCTCGCTTCCCAGGAGGCGTGCAGGAACGGGTGTCTTGGAAGGGCTGTGAGGAAGCCTGGCTGAGCGAAATCGCATCCCTTCTGTGGGCTTGCGGTGTGTGCACATCACTGGTGGTGGAACAAATGGTAGCCATATGCTTCCTCCTGTGAGCTAGCCAGGCATATGTGACCACTGCCCTCCCGATACCAACTCCTCTGTGTTACCACTCAAAAATACAGCACCCCAGGAAGGACCGATCTTGTTGATGTGATCTTTGCCAAGACCTATACCTAGGAGCAAAGAAGATATGGCAAAAGCATATTCCTCCTCCTTCAGTGGCTGACTTCAATCTGGCTAATTTGCCTTTGTAAGAGGAATGGTGGGGGGGTGTTGGTGTTCTTTTTCTTCTATTCTGGTTTCTGTGGATTAGAATGGTGACAGAAGAATTCAGTCATCACTAGGTGACAGTCAGGTTTGATGGTTAACACTTTATTTCCCTTAAAAAAAAAACAAACCCAAATAAATTATACAGATCAAATACCTAATTTACCAAAACCATGCTGATTTGTCTTTCTAATATTTTAACTGGCACAGCTCTTGACTTCAAGGTACTTAGTTATCTGTGCTGATACTGGAGGATATCCAGTGTCTAGTGTCACTGAATGACTCAAGTTATAGGAGGTGCCAGGTCATATTCTGTGCATACTTGAAAGAGTGACAAAGTATCAATTCCAAATACCTCAAAATAGTTGATGAAACTATGGAAAGAGTGATTTGCCCCAAAACTTGGGGCTCAAGTCATGCTTCCATCAAGGTTTTGCACTGTGTGCTATTCAGGATAGGAAAGAAGATGGCATCTGGATCTGAACATTTGTTGATTCCTCATCAAGAGAGAAATCATTTGTGAAAGTGAAATCTGGAGTAGTTTTAACAGTGTATTAAGTATTTGAGACTGTTTGCTTCAGAGATTTTTGGATCAGGGTCAATTCTAATTAAAATATGCATCCAGCCCTGGGCTAACAATTAATTCAAAGCATTTTATATTTCTGTCTCTTTCAGGAAGAATCCGTATCTTTGAGAAGAGTAAAGTGGGTCTCATTTATAAGTGTCTGTGGCTCCTCCCCTACAAATAGGTATAGAAGAAAGCTACTGTTTTCAGTCCCAAGAGAGTGAATAAATGGTTGACTGATATTAGGAAGAAATTCTTTAGAGTGAGGGTGGTGAGGCACTGGAACAGGTTACTCAGGGATGTCTTCGATGACCCCTCTCTGGAGGTGTTCAAGGCCAGGTTAGATGGAGCCATGGCAGAGGGATTTGAAGTGGATGATATTTAAGGTCTTTTCTAACCTAAACCATTCTATGAATCTATGAGCCTATGACAAGATCTGTTTGTTTGAGTTTTTGTTTGGTGGGGATTTTTTGTGTGTGGTTCTTTTTTTTTTATGCGAATTGGAAATGTATATGTTGGCTACATGGACGGAGTGCATCAGTAGAGTGTATTTCTAAACTGCAACTGAGGCATACACAGATGCTCACTCTCTCTCTCAGCTGGTATTCTGGTTGGTACAGTAAAAGGTTGACAGGATTAATAGAGAAAGAAGTAATCTTTGCTGAGTCATGCAAAAATGATTCAGTTAGAATAGAATAGAATAGAATAGAATAGAATAGAATAGAATAGAATAGAATAGAATAGAATAGAATAGAATAGAATAGAATAGAATAGAATAGAATAGAATAGAATAGAATAGAATAGAATAGAATAAGCCAGCTTGGAAGAGACCTCCGAGATCATCCAGTCCAATCTATCACCCAGCCCTAGCCAATCAACTACAGCATGTCACTAAGTGCCTCATCCAGTCTTTTCTTGAACACCTGCAGGGACAGTGACTCTACCACCTCCCTGGGCAGCCCATTCCAACAGCAAATCACTCTCTGTGAAGAACTTCCTCCTAATATCCAGCCTATACCTCCCCTGGCACAACTTGACACTGTGTCCCCTCGTTCTGTTGCTGGTTGCCTGGGAGAAGAGACCGACCCACACCTGGCTACAACCTCCTTTCAGGTAGTTGTAGACAGCAATGAGGTCTGCCCTGAGCCTCCTCTTCTCTAGGTTAAACAATCCCAGCTCCCTCAGCCTCTCCTCACAGGGCTGTGCTCCAGGCCCCTCACCAGCTTCATTGCCCTTTTCTGGACACATTCTTGTACCTCAACATCTCTCTTGAATTGAGTAGCCCAGAATTGGACACAGTACTCAAGGTGTGGCCTGAGGAGTGCTGAATACAGGGACAGAATAACCTGCTGGCCACACTATTCCTGATACAGGCCAGGATGCCATTGGCTCTCCTGGCCACCTGGGCACACTGCTGGCTCATATTCAGCTACTATCTACCAGCACCCCCAGGTCCCTCTCTGCCTGGCTGCTTTCCAGACACTCTGTCTCCAGTCTGTAGTGCTGCTTGGGGTTGTTTTGGCCAAAGTATAGAACCCTGCTCTTTGCCTTGTTAAATCTCATCCCATTGGCCTCTGCCCACCCATCCAGCCTGTCAAGGTCCCTCTGCAGGGCCCTCCTACCCTCCGACATATTGACACCTACTCATAACTTGGTGTCATCTGCAAACTTATTGATGGTGGACTCAATCCCCTCTTCCAGATCATACAAACTAGATACTTATAAGAAAATAAAATCCATGGTGGATCTCTCTTATTGAAGCCTGGCTCACCATTGCAGACTACAGTATTTTACTTTTTTTCCCCAAAAAATTCACTGAAACCCTTTAAGTAGTGATGAAGTTCCAGCTACAAAGAATTCTTGGCTTTAACTTCACTTTTCAATGGAGCCTGACCTGTAAGGCAGTTATGGTTTGGGTTGTTATGAAAGTTACAGTAAGTAAACTGTGAAGACAGGTACAAATAGGTTCAAGATTGGATTGAGTGATTCTGGAGGTCCTTTTTGTCCCAATATATTCAGTTATTCTGTGAAATGCTCCCATTACTGAAATGCATAAATAAACTTAATTTTTCTCTGAAATTAGAGGCAGTTTGGATGTTGAACAGTTATTTCAACTGGAAGGAGAGTTTAGATTCTTTAATAAATGAAATGAAGAGATCTTATGTTTGATTGGCAAGTGTGTAGGTGGATCTGATGATTTGAAAGTAGAAACCTCTCTTTAACAGAAAAGAAAAAGGTGGGAAAATACACTTCAAAATATTTTGGCATTAAAGACAGTGAGAGATTACTCTGCTAATATGCATAACAGACTATTCATATGTGAAATTATGGGGTTGATGAAAAGTAGTCTTCTCATACTTTAGGCAAACATACTTTTTACAGTGTACAAAGATCTGTGAGCACTTTAATAAATGTTCAGACCTGTGAAATGAGCGTGTTTAAATTTCTTTTACATAGTTCCCAGAGGACTATCCAAGGAACAGGGTTATGCTGTTGTTCTTCACACAATGCAAACGAATAAGAAGACTACATGCTTGAGAATATGCAGGATCCAGCCTATCAAAATGAGCAGATAACAGAATGGAGGGAATGAAAGGGGAAAAAAAAGAAGAAAGGGAACAGAGATCTGGCAAAAGTCTCTGCTCACTGACTACGTAGGCATTACTAGCTGTAAATGTTTTCTTAAAAGCAGAACAGCAGTTAGTGGTAAGGAGAGATCTGGAGGTGGCTGCAACAGGACATATGTGTGAATGCAGCTGGCCATGAGGATGGCTGCAATGATAGGCCACAAATTTATGTCTCTTGTATTGAGGTACATCTGATACAGAAATTTCGCTACTATTATCTTGCAGCTTGGACTATAATTTTTGGAATCTTCCTAAAGGAAGAAAGCATTTGCTCACCAAAGACTTTAGACCGTCCTTTTATTCAAGAGTGTTTGGAAAAAAATCCCCAACCAACCAACCAACCAACCAACCAACCAACCATCTTACTTCCTGCTGGAGGTTTGCCCCTTTTGTCTCAACCTGGTGTGACTGAACATTTCCAGACTTACTGTTCAAGTTCTTTTATGCTACTGTAACTGAACTTAACTGCTCTTGCCTGATCTAAGAGATTGTGTCAGAAGGATATATTTCTACTTTCCAATCTTGAAAACTCACTAGACAATTAGGAGAAATTAATTATCCTAATTCTCATTTTAAAAATCAAGTTATACACTTCCCCTTCTGGTAAAGTATGATCTGTGCCTCCTGCCATCAAACCAACATGGGGACTAGAAAGAAAACAGCAGTGGTCTGCTGATATAACAGGAGTAGAAGATGGTTACCTAGACAGGAGCAGCAGCACAGTTCCACAGAACTGAATTTTGAACCAGTCTCATCCCAAATGCGTCAATGTGTTCAGAGGCAGCTGTTTTGATTTAGGCTGACTCAAAACACCTAAGTGATTCTGCAGTGAAGTAGTTTGGGTTTTTTTTCTAAGTAGAAAACCTGAAATGTTTTGGTAGAACTGGAAATTCTTTTAGAAAACATTCCTGTGAATGTTCTACTCCAGAAAAGCAAACACAAAAAAATTACCCAATGGCTCTGCCATAATTCTTGGTGGATTTTGTTTTAGCTGTATTTTATTTTGTTAAGGAAACACACAGGCCTTGGTAGATCTTGACTTTTTATAACCTTTAAAACTAAATTTTAACAGTGGAAGTTGGAAATTAAAGATCAAGTATCTATTCAGTACATTGAATTTCATATCCATTTTATGTAGAAACTCATACATCTCCAGAATTTCCTCTCTTGTCTCAGCTTTTGATAAGCTTCTGAAAAGACTTTTATCTGGGGCCCCATCTTCCTGCTATTCTTAGGAGGAGTGAGTGCTACAGCAAATAGATTGATCTTGAGAGCAAAGTTAGAAGATTAGGAAAACATAATAGACTTAGAGACCCCTCTCCTCACCTCAAGAAGCCACTTTATAGACATTGCAAACTCACTCATAATCCATAAAATTCATATATCCATCACTTTTACTAGGTAGTGCCTGTACCAGTAGGGGTGATAAGATGAGGAGGGTATGTGTTTGGTTGCTGGTTTCCTGGTATAAGCCTACAATCATAATAGCAGTTAGTGGAGCTCTGTGGGGTAAAACATTCACATACATACAGACCCATGAGACCTTATTAAGCTTAATAGTTCAGAAATGCTATGAGCAGTTATATAGAAAATTAGAGCCAGACATTATGCACAGATGAACAGACATATCTCTATTCTCTCAACTTCTCTCAGTGATCTGCATGGGAGATGGGAGGTTTCTTGAATCTCCCTGCAGTTAGGAGAGAAAAACAGAAAAGATGAGCTAATTTAAAATCTACCCCAAGGGAGAATTCTTGGTCCTGGTGGGTTTAAAGGAGATTTCTATAAAACCTTTTACTTAGCCTTCTTCGTGCATTTACTTGACATGCTCTATTCCTTGGGGGCTTCAGGTGGTTTCATTTCTGCCACTCTTTAGTGCGTACACTTAATTGTACAGATTACAGAACTGTACCTGCTGTAAGCTGATCTTATTCATCCACAGACATAACAAACCCTTTAAATAAGTTAAATCAGTCAAACCACAGCTGTAAGCTGAGAGGAAGTGATGATCTTGACCAGTGGCATTTATTTTTACCATTAGCTCTGCTGTGCTCTGCATTCCTAGCTGAAGAATGCCCTGCTGAATTCAGCATAGCCTGATGTGGTTCGTACTCAGTGTTTGCTCTAGAAACTACATCTTGTAGTATCATCACCTCCTCAGTGCTGAGATGAAGCAGGCATACAATCTTTTCTTTATAGGGAGGTGTGTTGGTTTGAGCTAATTGGAGAATTTGAGTGAGAAATTGGACTATTGGCTGAGAGAGAGAGTTAAACATACAGTGTCACTTCACCTAGTTTCACTGAGAGAGAAGAAAGAAGGTTGTTTTGAGAATGTTCCCAAAACATCCAGATAAGCCAGTGTGCTTGCGCAGTCAGTCTGCTCTGGGTCCGTGCTGGCTTCGGCAGCTTCTTTCCTTTGTCTCTTTGCCTTTGAACTAATTCAGAGTAAAATCACTAAAACCATTCATTCCTTCCTGCCACTAATCTTTCTGACCAATCTTCAGCTTATCTGCAGCATCATCAAGTGGTGAGATAAAGCTGGGGAAAAGGGGGAAAGGTGGTAGGGGGTTTTAGTTTCCCTCTCTTGGGGATTTTGGTCTCCAGGAGGGGTGTGGTGTCTGTATTCCCTTTTTACTGTATATTTCTGTAAATATCTGTTATGTCTTGTAAATATTTGCTTGTATATTTGCATTGCTGTAAATATAAAGCTTCATTTATTAACTTCCAGTGTCTTTTTCTGAGTTTCATCCAGGGTTTCAAAAGGTGGGGGGGCAGGTCACTGCAAACCCACTACAGGAGGTATGTCAGTTGAACTACAGACAGTTACACAGTGATGGAAGAAGAGTGATGGCACCCAAAAACATCCAGGTTGTAATACTCTGGGAGTTGGATGAGGGTTTAGATAGATCAGAAGGTCTCAGGAGAGTCTCATACCTTTTATTTTGAGGCAAGGCAGAATGCATTTGATATTTTATGATGTTAAAATCCAAAGACCTATTTTCCTAAGAACAGTTTTACATTGCAATGATTTAAATTGTATAGACTCACTGGAAAAGTGATTTTCCATTTTATTTATTCTATTTGTCTTCTCAAACATGCATTTTATGGATTAAAATAAGAACAGGTAACTGATATTTGTGAGGCAGTGAATATTATAAGATCCTTCTTTACACAAAGATTACTGACAAATCTTAAAAGGCCGGTCAACTCCACTACCATTTTTAATTCTCCTGCTAACAGATTACAGTAAGTACTTCTGAAAAATGATTAACTTCTTTAGATGATCATCTGAGTGTTTTAAACTTTGGAGATCTTAGTGTCAAATACTACAGAGTCCATAAAACTGCATTTATGAAACAAGTAAAACATGTAAGTGGGTTCCTTGTGGGATGAAGTCATTGGAGCTTTGACATATGGGGAGTGAGATTTCCAGTAAGTGCAGTTTGGAGCGACGATCTTATTAGCAAGTCCATAGCTTTGTAATGAGCGAGTTGCATGTTACGAAAAGTCACACTTCACAACATCAGACAGTTTGCACTTGTTTGCTTTTAATCACTTTTGTGAGAAGCTTGAAATCTCCACATTAACTGTGTAAAATGGGGGATGTTGGAGCAATACATGAACAGAAAGTTCTCGGGATTTTCCAAAATGTGTCTATTATCTCAGTAAATAACAAAGAGGTGGCCTTCCATTGTGCTCTAATAGATATTCCTACTGAACACGAAGCTTTTTGGGTAAATTTTTTTTTTTTTTTTCTTACAAGAAAAATTTTAACTGAAGATGCCATGGAGCTTTCAAATACTGGACAAATTCCAATTCGGAATATTTGCTGCTTGCTTAAAGTTAACCTCTCTTTATAATTAGATACACTGGGATACTCTAGTGGAATAACTTGAGGTCAGTGGAATTATATTAATTTATACCAATGAGGATCTGGCTCAATATTTTTCTTCACTTCTTGCCCTAGGATCTCACTAGGGAGGCTATTAATAGAGTGGCAACATCACAAGGGAAAGGAAATGGGGAAAGGGAAAATTGGATAAGTCTTTAAAAGTAAATTTAATCCAATCAAGACTACAGACAGTGTCAGGAATGAAATTCTAGTCACGGGGCTACTGTGTACAGTCCCCTTAGGACAAAGTTCTCCTTTTCTTCACAGTATCGCTTTTTGTGTTCAGCGTTTCCCTTTGTTTCTGGTGACTGGTATCTTATGCTTACTGTGCATTATTCAGGTCAATGCTTTCCCCTTATTTTAGTTGTCCATCTGTCTAGATTGATCTCCTGCATCCTCTTCAAGGGCCTGAGCTCTTTAGTGCCACGAAGTTAATTTTGTCCTATGCTCGTGTGGCACCAGGTAGACATGGTATTGGACAGGGCATGATGACAAGCAAATCCACAAGAAGATTAATTGGTGCTTGGGGCAGACCCTGCTCGACTAGGCTTGTTTCACCTCCTGCTGCAGACCCTGCTGACCATGATGCCACCATGGTTTTCCAGTTCCTATTCCTGGAGCAGCACAGAAACAAAGAAGGCATGGTTGTTTTTCCCCTTATTTGGAGTTGTCTCACTCTGGCATGGGTCTGATCACAACCATGTGTGAATGCACACAGAAAACCAAATTAAACCTGAACTCTGAAATTTTTGACAAGATGTTTGAAAACAATGGAACATCATTTCACTTATCGTGTGCTTTATTACAAGCAGCTCTTGGATCTTCCACCAGCCTCACACCAGCCTCAAAGAAAAGCACAGAGGGCACTCCCAACTTGCTTTTCAGCTGCTCACAAGTGTTGGCAAACCCTGTTCAGGGGGAAGCATTGAAATTTCATAGACATACACGGACCATGGCTACTGTTTCTGTTTGACTATAGTTTCTGTCTGTTGACAATAAGTCCCTATAACAATGTTCATTTAAATGAAAATAAAATGTAACAAATACCTTTTTCTGTGCCCATGTCAGTATAGCCTTTACACAAGTGGAGATAATTCAAGTGTGTTTAATGTATGATTAATTTCCACTCAAAATACAATCTAGAAAGAGAAGACATTGTACAGCTTTCATTTGCATTTGGTTCGTGTTTGTGTATTTTATCTTGGATATAAACCCATACATGTGTGCTGGGAAAGGTTGTGAATACTTTAGAAAAGGAGAAATCTTTACATAAATGTACTTAAATGCAAAGTGGCCATATCACACCTTTTATCAAAGCTATGGACACTGTAATAATGCTTTGAGGATGACTTCTTTATTTGTGCTAGATATAAATTTTGTGTGTTGTGATCTGGCAGTGGATGTTACGTTAATGACTGTATACTTTCAGCAAGCAGTGCTGTTGGATCCAGCCTGATTTATAAAACAACAACACAACAACACTAGTTAGGGCATTGTGTTTTACTTGCCAGATGGTTAACTCCCATGGGTTAATGAGTATACCCAAATTCTAGATGATTTAAGATGTCCTGCAGATATTTCCTTAGGTACGAGAATTGCTGTCTGTTAATTTACATGTGTACTGTATTTCCCCCTCTCTCTATTGGTCTCATGAGGATTCTGAATTTCTTTTTCTCCATAAAATGCTAATAAGCCATATTTAACACCTTCCCTTTTTGCTGCTCTGACCATCAAAACATTGTTTTCAGATTTCAAACACTTCATCTATTAGACTGAATTAGTTCCTCACAAGGAGCCAGGAACTGGAAATTTATATTTGCATACACAGTCTCTCACACACTGACACATACATACACACAGGTATACATACATACACTCAGACACACTCTCATTTTTAGCTTGTTCATGCTAGTTTTTAAGTCCTTTTAGCAGGCATTTCTCAACATTAGAAAAAATGTGAGCATATTAACATTTTTTTAGCAATTACTAAAAAACGAAACTATTTATTAGTCTGAAATAATCATAGACTTTGCCTTATTCACATCAAAACAAAATCTAAGCTTGTATTACAGAGGGATGTTATCATTCTCAACAGCTGAAACCCACGGAAAGGATCCCCTTGTTAATAACAATATTTTCTTGAGATTTCTCTATAGTGGTTTGTTATCTCTGACTGTGCCTGACTAGTATACATTCACCTTGAAAGAGAGGAGTTTTAGAAACAACACAAGAAAAGCATTCATCGAGGGGAAAAGACATGGCTTAAGTACAGCAGATGGGAAAAAAATAGTAGAAATTACAGGGCAGTATGTCAGAAGTTCAATGAAAAGGAGATAGGACAAGCTGTTATTTCAAGATAGCTGGCACTCAGCCTTCTCCTGGTTTCTAGCTGCTCTCTATTATCAGGTCACTCTATACTCCTCATCTACATTCTCAAAATTTAGCTACATCACAGAGGAAAACGATGTGCTGGGAAAGTCAAGGAGGGGCTGTTGGCAAAGGAAAAGAGAAAGCAGAGAATGAGGCCCAGTTATTTGTAGAGAAACATTGGTGCTGACATTGTGAAATAGCTCATAGTTGTGTTTCTCCTGGCAGTGGTTGCTGGCATGAAGTTTTGTGATGGGTACTCTAATAGGAAGTTCTTTTCTGATTTGCTTTTAGAGGGACACACATGTTCTTTTTTACTTTATGGAGGTTTAATCTTAATTTTAAAAATCCTATTAAACTTTTCACATAAACAATATCTTCAAGCAGTAAGTTTCACAAGGTCAGCACATATTGCATAAATTGTATCTTTTTGTTTTAGATTGAATGCTTAATCTCTAAAACTTTTTCGGCTCTTTTCTCATTTTTAATAAGATGGCATTTTAATTTACTTTTCAATTCACTCTTCAAAGGATTTTATATGTGTCTTTTATAATCCATTCATTTTCCATGCCTAGCTCATAACCTTTTCTGTACAAGTCTACTCAGAAATGAGTGTTTGTATAACGCGGTTTAAGCTCAGGATCCTGAGGCATGGCTGCAGATCTTACTGTTACTGTTGTTCCTATGACCCAAAGCAGCAAGAATAAACCACCCTGATACTTATAAAAATTTCTCCACCATCCTAGAGATATTCACTGGCTGCCTTTGGATTCTTTCTGTCTTTCTAGTTAGGGTGGGAGAATTCAAAGTGAAATTTAATCTCTGGGGCAGCCATCGTAACTGCAAAGAAATAAGGTCTGTTTTGTGGGTTTCGTATGCATCTAATATTCTCTCTTTTTTCTCCTACTAGAACTGTGCCAACACTGAAAGTTCTCCTTGAATTATTAATTTAAACATTTGGATTTCCCCCCCACCCCAGGTCATCATAGTTAATTTCAAAACCAGCAATGTGAATAATGCAGATGATTCCTCCCCACCTGCATTACTTGGTGAGACTTCTGTTTCCCCGCAGTGAAACTGAGGTACCTGGAAATACCATCCAAATAATTCAACAGCACGTAAACTAAATGTACAAAGACAGTAGGAGATGAGAAATGCAGCTGACCTTCATCAACATTATGACATGCCACATCATATAGTGGAGACATCTCCAAGCTATCTTGAGTCCATTGCTGAAGTGACTGGCTGCTGTTCAGAAAACCTGCCCATGAAACCCCAAGGTACTGACTTGGTTTTCAAGCTTCAATAATGTGACTGGGACCCAGTGAGTGCTTTGCTCTGCACTAACAGAGAGAGGCATGGGCTGGCAACATAAGCAGCCATTACTCCCGGTCTGCCTCCTAAAACACACCATCAAACCAAGCTGATGCCAAGGAACAATATAGAAGGGGTCTCTCTAGACAGAGAGATGAGGTACTTCTACTGGCTGCCTGTTCCAAGCTAGGAGCAGGATGTTTGTATGCATGGGGTGTTGAGCCACCCACTGTGTCTCTGTGCCTGCATCTGCACAAGCCTGGGTCAACAATTTACCCAATAAAACCTGCTTTTCTGACTGTGGCTGCCTTACTTCCAGAATTGAGTAAAATGGTTAGGACCAGGAATTTGAAAATTTACTTTTTCAAGAACCTCTGCAGCTAAGTTATACTATGGAGACATACACAATGGAAGGTCTTTCTGAGGATGGAGAGAAGCCTCATAACCTTGCAGAGCTCTGGAAGGGTGCTGAGTCAGGTAAACTCCATTCATTCTTGAAGTTCACACACTGCACTTTTACCAGTTTCCTAGGTTCATGTTTCCTTCAGTAGGAGCACTGCTCTCCATCCTTACAGCACACATGCAACTGTTTGGAAAACTCAAAGCCTGAACACTGCAGCCAGGTCATGCCATGGACTGAGACCATGGTGACTGTGACTGAGGACATAGTTATGAGGCAATGTAAAACAAAACAAACAACAAACAAAACCCCAACACCCCCCAAAACCTCCAAAATACAACTAACCAACCAAAAAAATCCCACATACCTGTATGGATGGTGAAATGCCTACTGAGGGCCTGTGGTGGCACACCCCACCACTCCTACAGGAGCTTTATTTACAGCCCTGCCCCTGCTGCCTCAGCTTTTTAAATACCCACAAATGCTGCCAGGTCTGATTCCAAAAAAGAAACTCATATTTGTAGTAGGAGGTAATCATGAGTGCTGTAGTGCATCTGCTCTGGCCATAATCAAACTGAAAGTTGTTATTCCAGATAAAGAATATCCTAACTGGTTTCTGACAGATGTGAGAGCTGGAAACAGAGATGGTGAAGCCTGCTCAGAGCTAAAGAATTACAGAATCATACAATTGTCTGGATTGGAAGGGACCTTCAGAAGTCATTTCATCAAAGTTCCTCTGCAGTCAGCAGGGAGATACTCAACTACATCTGGTTGCCCAGAGCCCTGTTGAGCCTCAACTTGAATATCTCCAGGGATGGGGCTTCAACTGCATCCCTGAGCAATCTGTTCCAGTGTTCCACTACCTTTATGGTAAATAACTTGTTCCTAACACCTAATCTAAATCTACTCCTCTCTAGTTTGAAGCCATTGTCCATCATCCTATCACTACAGGGTGCCAGTGCCTGGTCCTCAGATCCCTGGACCAAGGATCTCTGGTGAACAGACAGGGCAGGAAAATGTAAACTGTATATTGTGATGGTTTGGGAGTAACATCCCCCCAGTCCCCCATTCCCCACCCCCTTCCAAACCTCCTCATCCCCACTTTTGAATTCACCCAGACTAGGCTGGAAGTTAAGGAATGAAACTTTATATTTACAGCTTAGCACAATATACAAGCAGATATTTACAATATATTACAAATATTTACATCTGTATGCAGCAAAAAGATAATACAGAAACACCACACCCCTCCCAGAGATCAGAGTCTCCAAGAGGGCTTTCCAACCACACTTCCACCTTCCCCGCACCTCCCACTCTTAACCCAGGATCTGCCTTATGTGCAAGGTAAGCAGGGAAGATTGGCCAAGAGGGTTAGAAGCAGAATTGATTAGTTGGGTTACACAGATCCAGCTAGAAGCCAAGGAGAGGGAGAGACCAACAGCCAGAGCTCAGATCAGAGTGACTCTGTCTTATCTATGTTTGTGTCCTTGTGTGTTAGTTTGAGCAAATTGGAGAATTTGAGTGAGAAATTAGACTATTGGCTGAGAGAGAGTTAAACAACACAGTGTCACTTCACCAAGTTTCACTGAGACAGAGAAAAAAAAATGTTTTAAGAAATGTTCTAAAAACATCCAGATAAGCCATTCTGCTTGCAGGGCCAGTCTGGCTTGGGTCTGTGCTGGCTCCGGAAGCTTTTTCCTTTGTCTCTTGGTCTTGGTGGCTGAATTCAGAGTAAAATCACTAAACCTACTAACCTTTTCTTCTACCATTAATATCTCTGATCTTCAGCTTATCTGCAGCATCAAGAGGTGGTAAGATAAAGCTGGGGGAAGGGGGGGAAGGTGGTAGGGCAGGTTTGGTTATCCTCTTCTGGGGATTTTGGTCTCCGGGAGGGGTATGGTGTGTTTATTACCCTTTTTACTGTATATTTCTGTAAATATCTGTTATATCTTGTAAATATTTGCTTGTATATTTGCATTGCTGTAAATATAAAGCTTCATTTATTAACTTCCAGTGTGTTTTTCTGAGTTTTAGCTGGGGTTTAAAAAGGTGGGGGGGCAGGTCACTGCAAACCCACTACACCTTGCTTTAGTACATCTTAGCAAACCTATGAGTGAATTAGACATCACCATTGTTTTCTTTTTCACAGCCTATAATCTAATTTTTCTCATTAAAATATTCCAATTAGCCTCAAACCAACATATATATGTAGCCTATTTTCTGCTAAAAGTATAAAACTCCCACAGCTGACAAGCATTTTAGCACAAAAGTAGGCAATCCTACTCTGGTTTATAGTATCCAGTGACTATGTGGTTAGGAAACCTACAGTATGATGGGCAAAGGCGCAAAGCACAAACAAGGAAAGTATAGACTGAGTAAGCCAATACATGGGAAGAGCCACAGGCTGAATGCACATCTATGGAAATCTAATCAGCGAGGACTGAATTCGACTCTGCCACCCAAACAGAGAATTATAGCATGCCAGCTGCATCTGCTTCCCCTCCGAGTTATTCCTATTTTTGAACATAAACCAAACTCTTAGGGAGTAACTTCTAATAGCATACCCAAATAAGCTGTGCTGTGAGAGGTGATATAGACCTTTAAATTGCCATTAGCTAATCAGAATCATTGTTCAGTGACCATTATCTTTTATTAAATGACCACTGAATCAGAATGTTCATACTGATTTTCAATTACAATGTAGAATAGTTGCCATGACTCAATAACACCCATTAACATCACTGGGACCACTGAAACAGCCATTACTGGGAGGAAATTTAGTGCTTAAGAAGGCAAGTTAATTTCTTCTTCTAGATGCTTATTTTCAGTCAGGCCTACTTCAAAATAGGTTTCCTAAGAGAAACTGGGGTGTAGTCACAAACAAAGGCAGTACTTTCCTCTTCTATCTGCTTTTGCAGTCTCAGCTCCTCTTTTCTGAGAAGGAGTAGAGTGGAGCAGCATAAAACATGCATGTGGAAGGGCAGAACATTTTCCTCCATGCACAAATGCTGCCAGAGCCATGGACGATTACAATAGCTGTATCTTGAAGTGGGTGCCCCCCTGGCAGAGAAGCATCTTAGGACACAAAATACTTCTAGAAAGATTGAGCCATGATAACTCAAATCTACTATGTGATGTGAAAATGCCTTTTAAATGCTGTGATTAAAAATGCAACAACAACGAATATTCAGGAGTTTTTTTCCTTGCAGTGATATCAGGGAGATATTTTGTGATTTGCAATCGTAACTGTTGGGTAAGTCTCTAAATGAGGGTAAGTCACATCCTCTGTGTATATGTGCTCCTGCAGAGAAGTCTCTTGTCACTTAGTGTCCTGGTAGAGGTAAAATAATGAATAGCCAGGTAGCAATGAGTTAATTCTCCCAAAGGAAACAGAAGCACGTAGTTAAATACTACATCACAAATTACCATTTTTATGTCACCACCTCACCATGACTTTAGCACTAACCCATCTCCATCTTCACACTCTCATTAGGATATAATGCATATTCATGGTCCTGATTATATAGCCACTTTCTTGACTTGTTTTAATTGTGCATAAAGACATTGTGACAGGAGACCTGACCTTTTCAAGATCATTTTCTCTCCATTACTTTTCACAAAGCTATTAACTTGTCGCCTTCCATAAGATTGCAATAATTTATTTCCCATTAATAAAAAATTCCTGGTGCCATGCAAATTAAAATTTATTCAGCAAATAGAATTCTTTGGATTATTTTCTAATGGCTTTATATGCTTCCAGCTTAGGAAGAAAAATAATATTAATGGATACAGGCTGAGTGGATAATTGCATACATTGGAGAAAAATGAATATACAACTGGTGCTGTGGCTTACTGCACACCAATTACCCAGAAGAGTTCCTTTACTTCCTTTTTCAATAAATGTATTAAATAATTTATTTCAGGGGATATCGTTATAATCTTGAAATTATCCCCATTGTATCAAGGGCTTGGCAACCTGATGCACAAACAACAAATGTTGGCATTAGAAAGCCCGCACTAAGTAAAACTACTTGGACGTGTAAATGACACCAAGGGAAGGAGTAACTTTGACAAAGCTGCAACAGTACTGCAGCAGAATTTCAGGATTATTTGGTGAAGTGATAAACATAGCTTCTGTTTCTCAATGCCCTTCCAATAGGAATGAATTATACTGAAACTGCATAACATATTAATGACAGAAAGGCTGAGGTTTGCTGAAAACTTTTCTGTTTTGAGCACTTGCTAAAAACATTGGTATAATAGAAAAACAGTTTAAAGTATGGTATGTCCTTAGATTTGTTTATGTAAGTTCCTATTGGGAAAAATAGCTCAGGTACATTTGAAGCCGCGAATTGGTGATAAATAGTAAGTACTGCACAGACAGATATTTCAGTGTCTGGAAGTTGGCTCAAACCCTGCAAATCGTGCAATAGCAGCCATTACAAATCCCCTATCATCTAAGTGGGAGTGAAGATGACAAACCTTGGTGAATATGCTGCTGGAACATTTCAGGGCTGTAGAAAAAGAAGTCATTAACCTTTCTACTTGTAAGTCACAGATATGTGAGCTGAAAGAGGAACTCTTGGCTGCCTGCATCCTCTTTAAAACAGCTTAGGGCTGTTCCCACTCTGCCCTGCTATGACTGTAAACACTTGCTTAGAAATCTTTCTAAAACTGTTAAATAGTGCCATACTTGAACACATGTGGGAAAGCAAGGTATTGCTTAATTCATTAGCAAGATGGACTCTAACACAGGAATATGGAAAGCAGCATGGAAATTCTGCAAGGAGAAAGAATGCTCAGGAAGGGAAGCTAGGCTATCCTGCAAATCACTCTAAGCCTATGCCCTGGAAAAGAGAGATCTAAATGTTAGAAATGCATACTTGTCTCCACAGACTCTGACAGCAATGTATACTTTGTGGGCAGTCTTCACTGGCTTGGACCAAAGTCACTTTGGGGACCATGGCAGCAACTGGGACACTAGAGACATACTGTTGTCTCTGATTGCAGGTGATTCCTGGCAAAAACAAACTACATTTGTGTTTGGAGGAAAATGCAAATTGGGAGGGGGTGCTTCACCCAGCTTTAGATCTCACCTCCCAGCCTATCTTGTCCCCGAGGTGGAAAATATTTACATGAAACCAAAAGTTCATCAGTGAAAGCTGTGGTAGAAAAGAACATCTGAAAAAGGAAAGGCAGAGTATGAAAGAGCTAGAGTGGACTCATCCTTTTGGCTGATCGCTAAGAGGGTCAGTAAGTGTCTATGGTTCTGTTTTTTCAACTGGTTGTGTAGTGTGAGGGTATCCCATAAATAGGAATTAGTGTATCTGAGATTGATGGCAACCATGTGAGAGCTTAGATTCCCTTCCTGTGTCATTAAATGAAACTGGCCCTGGATACTAAGCTGTATATGACTAGTAACAGCAGACTCATCTCTCTCTACTTAGGAGCAGTTTGCGGCTGGATAATCAGAATGGTTTGGGTTGGAAGGGACCTCCAAAGGTGATCTAGTCCAATCCCCTGCAGTGATCAGGGACAGCCTCCACGAGGTCAAGTTGCTTAGAGCCTTATCAAGCATGATTTTGAATATCTCCGGGGAAATGGCCTCAACCATCCCGCTGGGTGACCTGTTCCAATGTTCCATCACCTTCATGGAAAATAATTTGTTCCTAACATCCAATCTAAGTCTGCTCTTCTGTAATTTCAAACCACTGCCCCTTATCCTATCGCTACAGGCCTTAAGAACTCAAAGCAAGAAATGTTGAATGAATTCATGACCTTTTACTATACAGACAGCTTTTGTATCAAGTCTTTTAAAGTCTTCTCAGATGTGTAGCATGAATGACAAACATTTAGTAATAGAAAATGCATTTAAATCTATCACAGCTCTTCTTTTGCTCATACAAATTACTTTCACAAGTTCAGAGTGGTCATTACTGATCCCTGAATCCTTACCAACTGTAATCATACTGATGTGCGTAAGTGCTGCCGAAAATTAATTACAGTTTGTCTTTCATAGGATTGATGCCTCATTGCTATTAATGTGGTATCAGTACCTTTTACTTTGGCAGGCAAGAAAGAATAGTTTAAACATGCAAGCTGGTACAAGCTGAGTAATAGGACAAGGTCATTTCTAGTGCAAAAGTTATTGTAGCCTTCTCTGTTAATAGGCCTTTGCTAATAAGGACCAGATTTGTACAGATGCTCAAGATGTCTGGAAAGATTTGGCATTTCCTTGTGCAATTGCCTGCATGTAACAGCAAGACTTATAATGAAATACTTGCATTAGGGATTTGAGTGGAAGTTGGAATAATTTGGCTGCCAATTTGCTGTGTTTGTATTTGAAAAATTACAAATTTAGGATTCAGGAAGAAAAAGCTGGACACATAATGATGTTTTCCTTCATGAAAAAAAGGATCAATGAATGTAAGCATTTCTGTTTGCTTTCACAGGAACTTTGTGGGATTCTCAAAAAAACTCAAAATCAAATATTAATTTTAGTAGGAAAAAAAAAACCACAAACTGTTTCCACAGACGATTTTTTTTCTATTTCACTTTTGCAGGAAAAAGACTTTTTTTCCCCCCAAAAAAAATTTTAAGAAGAGATTTGTATCACATTATCACTGTCCACTGACCTGTGCTGTCCTCTTTCTGAGTACCAGCATTTAAAGCCAAAAACCTATCAGACAAAGTTCTTATTTGGGGTAACTTTGTTACAATGTTGAAGTACAGAGATACACTGAAGATGAACTGGATTTAATTTGCCTACCACCAGCCCAACAGTTTAATTTTCCAGTGGGCAGCAGTATGCTGTATTTATTAAAGGAATACAGCCTTTCCTAAATCATTGCTTCGGTTCACAGATTCACAGATTGCATAGTGTTGGAAGAGACTCTCAAAGATCATCTTGTACAACTCCCCTTCAGTCAGAGGGGCCACCTCCAACTACATCAAGCTGCACAAGGCCACATGCAGTCTGATCTTGAATGTCTTCAAGGATGGGGCCTCAACCACATCCCTCGGCAGCCTGTTCTAGTATTCCACCACTTCCATTGTGCAGAACTTCCTCCTGATATACAAATTAAATCTCCTGTGCTTCAAACTATTGCTTCTTGTCCGATCACCACAAGCCCTTCTAAACAGCCCCTTCCCATTAGTCTCCTTCAGCCTTTAGATACTGAAAGTCTCCTCGGAGTTATACAGCTGCTCCAGGTTGAGCAGTCCCGATTGTTTCAGCCTGTCTTCACAGGAGAGGTGCTTGCAGATTCACAGATTGAATTTTGCCACCCTGATGCTCACTTGCCATTAAACCACTCTCAGTGTCGCAAAGACAAATCTCAGAATCCTAGCCTAGACAAGTGGTCTGTCACTGTGACCTGGACCTATCTGACAAGGCAGTGTGAGGTAAAGATGGGGCTCTTGCTCCCCTTTACTTGTGCAGATGGGTATATTTTGCATACCTCCCACACATCTCCATCCAAATGCACAATATGGATGTTTTCTCTTTCACAACAGGAACCTTCTGTTCACAGATATGTCAGCATTCCTGAGAATGTTTTTGAATTTTGCAGGATGCTACCCTACCTGAATACCAGATAGTTCATCCTCTGACATTGGTAAAATACATAGAGGAAATGCAGCTCTCAAAAAAAAAAAAGCTTTAATATTCTGTGTGGTTATCAAATTGAAGACCCTAGGAGCATCACTGTCTTTAATAATACGTGTATGAGCCTCAGCATTTAGTTTGTCTGAGCCAAGATTTACTCAGATCTTAATGATTTATATGCATATTTTATATCTAACTACACAGTGAGAAATAGTAGAAAGCTGACCTCATTTTCTCATTTGGTAAGACACTGAAGTTGGTATCTGCAAATGATCATACGCCACATTTCTTAAGTCTCTTCTGCTGTTTTTTTAAAAGAAAAATACAAACATGCCCTCTTTTTTTTTTTTTTCCTCCTAAGCATGCCACTAAAATGAGAATGCATCTAGCTGATACAGACAATATCTTTTATAATGTTCTGATGCTGCAGAATCAAAGGTTTGTCACTAAAAGCAAGTATACTATCAAGTGAGAAAGCAGACTTATATTGCAATTATTTTCCTATTAGCTGCTGCCCATTGCTCCTGACAGGTATAAATTAGCTCTCGCCAGGTTGCCTACAGATTAATGAGTTCCAAAATTGGCATTTAATTGTTTGGGAGTAAGAGGCAGAAAAGGAAGGTATCTGGAAAAAAAAAACAAAACAAAACACAAAACTTGATCCACCTGTGATCAGAAGATATTCTCCTTTCTTTCTGCTTTTCCTTTCTCCCCTAGCATTGCTTGGGTGATAACTGACACTTCTATCAGAGGATTCCTTTCGACGCAGCAGAAACTTGCAGCTGAGGCAAGGCCAGAATTAATAATCTGCGTGAGCAAACACACAGCTGCTGTTTGTGGAGAGAGATTCTATTAACGAACAGTGAATTCTCATAATTAGCTGAGCGGTTTCTGCAGCTGCCTGCCTGACCCCAGACTACACAAATTGTGGGTGGTGTTCGGCCTCTAAATCAATCTTACCTAATTACTATAAGCATGTTCCTCCAGTCCTAATGACTTGNGGGTATACAGGTGTGGTTACAAATCAGAAGCACAGAAGTATAATTCATGTCCTACAACCATGTGCCAGTGTGTGTCTGCTTTGCAAACAGTAGCAAAATGTGTGCTTGTTGGAAGCATCTGCCTTGCTTCAATTCACAAAACATAATTTAAAGCACACATGTCTGTCTGGATTCAAAGCCTTTTCTCTGCCCTACTTCCTCTCCTCCCCTCCCTCCCCTCCCCCCCAAATTAATGTGACAAAAAATGGAAAATCGTGAATGGTTGTGCCTTCATCTGGTCTGAAGCACAGTTGCTTACTACTGTCTCATCACGTGGCACTGGAGATGACAAGAATATTTGTCACTTGGGGAAAAAAAAAAATGTCACTGACAGCCCATTGCTCAGTGAGAGGCTTCATCTTCCTGAGCCAGGGTGGAGTGTGGAGCTCGAGGGCTCACCTAGGTCGTGGCGGGCAAACCTCAGGGCACCTCCACCTGTGGCATCAAGTCAGGAAGAGCAGCTGGGGCTGTGAGGTGCCTGTGAGACGCGACAATGCTGGAGAAGTGTGGCAGAGCAGGGCACTGCCCCACCGGAGGTTTGAATGAGGTGTGAACTGTGGCAGGGCACACCCAGTCCTCTGCCCCACCAGAGGTGTGAATGGGGCAGGAAACGTTCTTCCTCCCTCCCCACCTCTGTCACCGGAGGCTTAGTATAATAGGTGTGAAGTGCCTTCTCCCACCCTCCATGGGCCTGAACAGGGAGGCAACAGATCACCTCAGTATATATATGGCAGCTGGACAGATTGCAGCAGGACTTGCTTGGACTTGCAAGGACTTGTAAGGACTTGCTTAGACCTTCACTGGGACCTGCACGGACCTGCACTGGGACCTGAACACGGACCTGGAGACACGAACCTCGCACGGACTTTGAGACAGTCTCCCATCTGTAAGTAGGGCAAGTTTCATGCCCAAACCTTTCCATTTTTCTGATTTTTCCTGAATTACAAGAAAAGGCATCATTGTGAAGACTTTTCCCGACCAAATTAGAACCCAAACTTAAACTAATCTACACACAGATTGTGGGTGGGGCTTTTGGAAATTATAAAAGCTACATAATTTATAATTTCTGCCTCTTCAATCGCCCCCAATCAATACAAGAAGACAGCAGCCGCGTGTATATCACAGCAGTGCTCCCAAGCAACGCTTATTTCTCTTGGAGGGAACACTAACTAGTCATGCTCCTGAAGAAGTTAGAGATGCAGGGTATGACTAATTCACCCTAAAAAAGCTGTCTTCAGAACAAAATCCCTTAGTCAACTTTGTCCTTTGTTTGCCCATGCACCCTCATAAATAGACTCCCTTTCTCACTTGTCTGACGACATTCAGCTAACAGCATCTCCTCACCAGTGATAAAACACACTGCTGATGTCTGCAGTCCTTCCCTCATTGGGAGCCCCAGGTCCTTGGCTTCTCCTTTGGTGTCCTGTTAGGGATTTGACCTGTTATCAGCTTCTTCCATCCACACTGTATCCTGGTCTCCTTTTTCATTTAAGCTGAGAATTTGATCTGGGGCAAATTGTTCAGGGCCTGAGAGTGAGCTAGCGGTGTCTGACTCAGTCTTGACCTAGGCAGTAGTTGGATGTGGTTAATGTAAAATCAGATGTTGAGTATAATTCTGAGATTTAATTAATTTAGGAATGAGGTGCACAGACAGTAAGTTGGAGTGAAGCTTTAAAAATGGCTGGAAATATTGACTCTCTGTACCTGTGGAGGTACAGAATTACTAGCTTGCTTGATCAGGTTTTAAGAGAGCAGCATCTCCCAAGTTATTTTATATGTATTTAAGAGAGTATCTTTGCTGCAATTATATATACTAGGAGTTTGATTTTTAACAATCAGATTTTTACCTGCTGGTCAGGGTCAGTCTTGCTGTCAAGGGTACAATTCCAACAGCAGCATCATAGCAGTGCAGAATGCAGCATCATGGAAGACAGCAGCCAGTGGGGAGGGCAAGGAACAACTTGTAGGGCAGCCAAAATATATAGATACAGAAGCACAATACATTTTTCACAGCACTACCACTTGTGATCATTAAATGTTTGTATGTCAACCAAGACAATCTCAACTGGATTCAGCATTTGCATTATTTATAGATTGCTCTATGAATTATTCTTCCTTATAAATTGCCAGAAACTCTGAGAACACCCAATACTTCAAATTTGAGACACAGATTTACTATGTCACTTTCATGGGTTGTGTATTTTCTGTTTCTTTGTTGATCGGTTAATCTTGGAGCTGACAGGCTGAATTTCAAACTTTGAATGTTAAGAACCAGAACGTAACTTGAAATTAATTTGGATGAAATGATTAGGAGCTGTGTTTTATAATTTCATTTTCACAAGTTCATGTCACAGCTAGTAAAGCTCCTGAATCCTTATGCAAAGTGAAAACCGTAGGGTCACAATAACATCAAGTCTATTTCACAGAAAAGTGTGTAATGCTAGAAATATTTTACGTGGAATCAACAATTAAAATAATTTCTGGTGACACATAATGTAAAGGATTAAAATATTACACTGTCAACATCTCTTCTCTAGTTGAAGAATCATTGTGAAAAAAAAAAAAATTCTTTTTCTTTGCCCAGTCAACTGCAACACTTAGATTTCTCCACTTTCACATCGATTGAAAATCATAGAATCACTAAGGCTGGAAAGAAACCTTCAAGATCATCAAGTCCAACTGTAACCCAGCTACCAAGATCACTAAACTATGTACCGAAGCTCCACATCTCCACACTTCTTGAACACCTCTGGGGATGCTGGCTCCACTACTTCCCTGAGCAGCCTATTCCAAAGCCTCACCACTCTCTCAGTAAGGAAGGTTTTCCTAATGTCTAATCTCTGCTGGCACAACTTGAATCCATTTCCTCTCATCCTATTTCTGCTTGGAGGAGAGACTAACACTAGCTTCTCTCCAAACTCTTCTTGGCTAGTTGTAAAGAGAAGCAAGATCTCCCCTCACTCTTCTCTTCTCCAGATTAAATAACCCCATCTTCCTCAGCTGCTCCTCATATGATGCCCTCCAAATCCCTTGCCAGCCTTGTTGCTCTCCTCTGGACACCCTCCAGGACCTCAATGTCTTTCCTATACTGTGGTGCCCAGAAGTAAACCCAGCATTCAAGTTGTGGCCTCAGCAGGGCTAAGTACAGGGACACAATCACTTCCCTAAATTTCATGTCAAGTAGCTTAAGAACTAGTTCATTAATATCACTTCTACCAGGTAATACCCCATCAGAAATCCAAAATCAAATAGTCCTGGTCTCTGAGTTCACAGGATCACAGAATGGCTGGAAGGGACCTTCAAAGGTCATCTAGTCCAGCCCACTCTGCAGTGAGCAGGGGCATTGTCAACTAGATGAGGTTGCCCAGAGCACTGTGAAGCCTCACGTTGAGTATATACAGGAATGGGTCCCCAAAAGTCTCCCTTGGCAACCTGTTCCAGTGTTCCACTAACCTCATGGTAAAGAACATGTTCCTAACATCCCTAACAAGTTGGCAATATGAAGACCAGCCTGCATAGTACACATCAGCAGCTCAGTTGGATTGAGCCCTCTACTTGCATGCAAGAAACCCAATTGAGAATAATATGATTAGTCTTGGAATACACAGAAGTTGGTTATAACAATTTATTGGGATGTTATGAGGTAGATTCAGTAGGTAAGAAATAAGTGGAGACATAATGCCTGTCTGTGTCTGTTGTCTGCTGCACTTAGTAACATGCAATAGATGTTGTTTCCTTATTTACTATAGAGGCTTCTTTTAATATTAACAGTAAAAAACAGTACCTGGAAATACACTCTGAAGATGCACACCTGCTGAAATCTACTGAGTATACAGAACACAGCCTCCACAACAGATCTTGTAAAAATAGAACATGCGTGTCCAAATAAACAGGGAAGAGCAGAGCTTCTTATAGGGGAAATGTCAATTTTTTCCCATTAAGTTTGCGTATTAAAGATATTGCATTTCATACATCAGTCAGCAGAAAGTCACAAGGTGTTTAAATCCTGTCTTACAGCAATAGAAAAAGAATAAAACAGAACCCCTCAAACTATTTGTTTTCATAGACAAGGTACTGCAGAGCACTCTCATCACAAAGCCTGGCAAGTAAATAAGGATTTGTGGCAGCAATAAGGGACTTGTTCTGCATCTATAGTCAATAGACACATTGAATGTATGAAATAGAGGAGGTATGGATACAAATAAAACCCCCTCAGAGCAAAGTCCAAATGAAAAAGATAAAAATAATTTAAAAAACAATACAATAAAACAATGTGGTTAGGAATATGGGGCTAAATAAAGCACCTGGCAGTTATTCATGCCTGAAGAATCTGATGTTGAACCAGAGCAAGTCAATGAGAGGAAAAATGGGCATCTTTTCACCACTTCACTGACAGGAACAACTCTAATGATGGAAGAGCCACTCATCCTACCTATGCCAAGAATGAAGATCTTACGCTTTTCACAAAGACTCTGATTTGGAGTCCTCTTAAATTATTGGAAAACTTTTATCTAAACTCATAGCTAAAAAAAGAAGAGGTTTTGTTTTCTCTTATCCTTTTTATAACTTTCCCAGTTATTTTTTATTAATAGAATCACCTGAGGGTGGCTGTAGTCTGTGGACAGAACTCTCAGCCAGGAAGGAAAAACAAAACGACAAAACCCACAAGCATTCGTCTCCTTTCTGAAAAGATTTCTCCTTCAGCCAGGATCCAAAGGAAAGTCCACCTTGCAGCAGATGCCTGTGCACAAAGGCAGGATGATACACCTATTTTTGTGTCCCATCTCTAGAAACACCGGTTCCAACTCATCAAACAACCTAGCTGCCATGGATGAGCTGGTCTTTATCATCTTGTCTTTGAAGAAAGGGAAAGATTTTCTAGGTTTTTTTTTTTTTTGTCTTGGCCAGAGCTTGTCTGGGACCCAGATGTATAATAATGGAGGTTATGTCAAGCTATTGGAGCTTGGCTGATGGCAGGAGCCCAGCACAAGTTCATGCCAAAGGGTTTTCTGGTTTCAAGCCCTGTTGACAATGAAGTAATGAGTGATCTCTAATAATCCTGAGAAAAGTAGTCAGAGAAGTGGAGATACAACTTTTACAGCAGGGTTGTATGGGGTAGCTTGAGTTTGTAAAAGGCTGGGGCCAGCCAGGAAGGGATGAGAAGAACTGGCATAAGGACAGGCTACCAGCTGTAGCAAACTATTGAAATATGAACAAGCCAAACTACATGTCTAGCAGTACCATCTTTGGCTATGTTAAAACTCTTAGCAACATGCTCCTAAACCTCCACTGAAACAAAATCTCTTCACACACACACACACATCCCACCCAACCACCCCCCTCCTCCAATTTCTTCACGTAAAAGGACATCTATTTATTTTTATTGGGTTTTTAATATTTGAGTGCTCTGTTAGTCTGGGGTCTGATATCCTTGTCCTGTAAAAGGCTACAAGAGTGACAACCTGAGAATGAGATACAGACATAGGAGAATTAAGGAATCTCAAAGCTTGCTCTGTCACACATTCAGTCTCAAGGCTACTTAGAGCATCCTTGGCAGGTGTTTATCTAACCTGCCCCAAAAGCCATCTGATTACAGGGTGCCATCATCTTCTTAGACTTATCCCGTAGTCCAACATCTAATCTGAATCTTCTGTGTTGCTTTTTAAGTTCTTCTTGTCCTGGCTCCTTCTGTCCCATACTCAAGTACCAGAATTCCTCTCAAATTCCCTCCTACAAAACTAACTCAAACTTTTCCATCTTTTCCTCCCAGGTAATATTTTTTCAAAGGTTTTACAATTTTCATCATTCTGCTTCCTATGGCTTCCAACTGGGTTAAACTCCTGTGCCAAGATGCCCAAAAGCAGCCACGCCGCTCCATCAGGGACTTTTCCAGTGGCAAGGGAAAAGGAAAGATCACTTCATCTGTCTCCCTATATAATACTCTTATTTATAAAACTCAGTCAGACCTGGTAGCTTTTTCTGGAGTAGTTGAACACTGTTGACTCACATTCTGTTTATAAGGCAGTGCCATCCCCAGAGCATTTCCTGCAGAGCCACTGAGAATCAGCTGTTCCTGATGCACAGACTCTTTCTTGTACTTCTGTTTTCTGCCCAGACTGCAGAACAGTTCATTTGGTTATTTATCCCAGAGTTTTGTAAGAAGTGGAGGTGATGGCCTACAATGAATGACAGTCACCAGCTACAACTATTTGCTGCTTTTTGACAGTACATCCGTTTCTAAACATACAAGCAGAACCTGCAT
Source organism: Psilopogon haemacephalus (assembly GCA_013396835.1). NCBI lineage: Eukaryota > Metazoa > Chordata > Aves > Piciformes > Megalaimidae > Psilopogon > Psilopogon haemacephalus. The sequence goes on from VWZI01017691.1 coordinate 47,455, forward strand.
TTTTTTTCCTTTTTGTTTTTTAAGTATCCTAGGGTGAAGTCCATCAGGCTCAGCTGATCTGAAAGCATCTGATGAGTAGTGTCATCAGCACCAATGAGATGCGTGTGCTTAAAGTTAAGCCTGTACTCAAGTGCTTTGCTGGACCAAGCCCAGAAAGCTCAACACTTTGCTTAGTGAAGCTGCTTCAAGTTTCCCTGATTGGCAATGGAAATATAGGACTGCCCAAAGAGGATGTGTCCACAACTTACAAGGCTCAGGCACACAGTAAGAACACACAAATCTTACAGCAGTGCATTGCACTTCCCTAAGGAAAAATATGAGGGTCTTTTCAGGTCAGGAGGAATGATCATATACATTGCTTTCAGAAAAAAATGTCTCTACATGATCTGACACCCCAGAATTACCTCTGATAGAGCAGTCTTTCGGTGTATTTCCATGATCTTAAAAGCAAACAAATGTAACAGCACTTTTGTACAGCAGCAGGTCTGCCAATAAGCAAGTATAAGAATTGTGGTTTTGCAAGGGTTGCAGAACTGTTTGTGAGAAGTCCTTGGATTTCTGGGCCACGTAATTCAAGACCCATATCTGCTGCAAAGGTACCAGAATTCAAGTGTAAATTTTAATAATTGCAGCAGCGATTACTTTTAGTTCTTGGCAGTTCATTACTGACTGCACAATTCCAGAGGCTCTCGTTAAATGGTCCATGGAATGAATCAGGCATGGAATTAACCTATTTTGAGCTCTCTGAAGCTTATGTCCCATGAAGGAGTGTTCACATACATCTCTTGGGGCCAATTTTGAAAGCCCTTCCTCATACGAGTAATCCTTATCCACACTAGACTGCTATTGACTCCAGTGCCAGCATTTGTGCTAGCAAAGACTACACTCATGAGTAATCATTTGCAGGACTGGGTGCGTGGTTTTCATGTTCCATTTGACAAAAGCAAATTACTTGTGGGCACAGCCCCAAGTCGACATGAAAAATTACACTTACTTGTTTAAAAAGAAACAGCATTTCTGTTACATTCTTCCTTCCTTTCTAACTGCAAGCACATTTGTGCTCTGTCCTAATAGAGGTAAATGCCAGCGAGATTGGGTGCAGTGGTTGTGAATCATTATTAGCTGCACAGTGCTGTTCAGATGCCAGCTGTGATGATCCGTGGTCTGTCTGCTAGGATTCCCTAGGGAAACAACATCTGGGAAAGGGTAAAGCTAAACAGAGGGATAATAACTAATTCATTTTATTTTCTAAAGCTTCCCTTTTCAGATGTTTTGCTTGAAGAAAATCCAAGAGAAAATATTTTTTCCCCCCCTCCATACTGTTTCTTTTAGTGTAAAGCCTGCAAGGATGAAGAGTCCTGCTAGGTTCCAGCTTCCTTCCTGGACAAAGTCCAAACAGACTCAGGCAGGTATTAGAGTGTACTGTCTTATGAGGTTGTCCTAGTGTTGTCCATGCTATGGACACACAGTTCTAGGCTCTTTGTGACATTGCTCACAGGCAGTGGGTGGAGTGGCACAGACATAACACAAAGAGTTTTAGGGCTGGACTGATGTAACCGAAAGCAAAACATATCCTAACAATGACTGTCTGGATGGGCTCTTCTACGTTACTGTGAATAATCTGTGTGTGTCTTCCAGCATCTTTAACACACACACACACACACACACACACACACACACACCCCTTTCTGAAACCAATCTTAAAGATGCCACTGGGAGATTGTACAGCAGTATTATCTCTCTGGAGAACAAAGCTCATGCTTAAAGATAAACTACTTGTCTCTTTTTTCCTTCTATGTCTGTTTTGCTCAATGCATGATTAGAACCTGACAATGCTCTCTGATTTCTCCTATATAGCTGAACCCTCTGCTATTTCTGTTGAAGCAGTGGGTTAGCTGGAGTCAATTAAAGTTTTGATTAATTTTAAGAAAGGAATAGTGGGTCTAAATTATTAATTTTCCACATTTACTGACAGGAAAATCTATTCAAACAGTGGAGGGTTTTTTTTGCCTTGGTTTTTCTTCTTTTAGTCTACAGACAGGTGTGGAGTTAAAATAGAAACCAGGTGTCATGTGAGATGCTATTATCCCAAACTCCTTCTTATAATTCTTCAACAACAAATAGTCTGAGCCACTGATTTCTCCAGTTTATCTTAGTGGAAACATCATGTTAACCTAGATAATATAATGATTTTTATTTTTTTTTAATCTGGAAAATTATGACTCAAATGAGACTGGAAAATTAATTTTCATAATTGAAATTTAGATCTCCAACAGCAAAAGACCAGCATCTAATCCTTCACAGCTTCTCTCCCATAGTTAGTCCTTAGCTCTGGATGAAGCATATCTTTACTTACAACCTGCAGACCCAGCGATTCCACTGGGATATCTGAGGCAATATGACGATTTTAAAGTACACGACAACAAAGGTGCTCAGTTGTTGAAACTCTTGCCCTACTCACAATAGGTGAAGCTTTTACCCTGCTTTTGAGACATACAGTTCAACTGCCTGCTAACACTGAAGATGTGGCATTGGCTTACTAATGGTAAGTTCAGCAGAGAAGCTGCTACTTATATTTCCATATTAAATTTTACATAGATTTTTGGGGGGCATTCAGTTTCTGCAAGGCTTTAAAAATACATCAGGTGTTTGGGGACTTTCACAGCATGTTAAATGTGGAAAAACAACAACCACCACCACCAAACAACAAAATCAAAATCACAAACAAATAAACACAGTGTCGCGAGAGCAGAAAACCAGGGATAGTGGAAACGTTATACTGCACAGTTTGATGAGAAACCAGAGCACAGCGACCATAGGTCCATCTTACTGCTGTTTAACCCTTCATAAGCTTGCAAGGTTCATCCTGGCACTGACTAATTTTTCCTCCCTCAGATTCCAGGCTGAAAGTCTGTCCCAGACTCCACTGCTTTTACTAGCTGGAATTTATGCATAGGCTCCTTCTTCCATGGCCATGTATACAGTGTTCATGTCATAAATAACTAGAAAGAAGACACAAAATCAATATGTGGAAAGCTAAAGCTTAAAATGTGGTCTAATGTTTTAATGATCCCACACAGGGCAATAAAGATCTCTGGCACTGAACAAGGGGGCAAGGTAACCAGACACTTAGACTCTTCCAAAATCAAGGCACTCCAAACCAGCAATGCTGAAGACAATCAAAACCAGATTGAGATTCACAGAGACACAGGAATAGATCTGTCAAGCCCGGTCATGCACACGGCCAGCCCCGTAAACAACCTCTAGGTATCATTTTTGTTGGAGTGCAGCCACCAGCTGCTCTGAGCCGACAGCGACCCCACTGCGAGGCTCTGCTGCTGACCTCCAATGCTTTCATTCCTCTGCATGCATATTTTAACATTATTACAAAAGGTTTCATTTACAATTCACAGGCTGAGCAACAATGAGTACATTTCGTGGAGGTCAGCCTCAACCATTCCTCCTAGTGATGGAATTATAGTTTAAACAGCTGGAGCATGATCCCGGGAGGGACGCTGGGAATAGTTCCTTTACAGCAGAATAAATCCATCAGGCATATTTCGTGTGTCCGATAACATTAATAGATATCAGGGCTTTTTAATATTTAATGTACTCACGTCGAGGTAGTTTACTAGGGAAGGAGCAAACAGAAAGGTGATCACAGCCTTTGGATCTGTAATGACAACAACAAAATCCAAAATTGAGGCAAAGGGGCCAGATTCCCTTTCTCCCCACATCCTTCTGCAGCCTTTCTGAGCCCTATCAGACGGTGCTACCTCATGCACAACCTATATTTCAGCTCCAGAATGGTTTCAGCTGGATGATGCCGTTGAAAGCTAGAGAGAGTGCCAATGAATAAAAATATTTGGAAATTAGAAGTGGATTACAGACTAGAAGTAGATAAAGGAGTAAGGATTTGGAATAAGGATCAGTAAAAGTAAAATCTTATCTTGTGTTCAGATAGACACTGATACATTTACACCACTTAGACAGGAGATTGATTTCATCATCATAGAGATGACTTCCAATCTTGTGCTCATGAATGAATGTGGATTTGGGGGCTGTGTCCCTTTTCCCTTCATCTTGCACTCAAAATCTGTATTAGTAAGTGCTTCTGAGCTATCCACACGTTAGCCCGGCATGGCAGACTTCATTCGTAATTTTTGTACTTAATTTGTCAGCATTCATCAAAACCAGGCTGTATCTCTGGGTGTAAAACTCTTAGCAGATTACCCAGGGTTACCAGTTTAGAAGAATGAGTTGCTGTGAAAACTGGTGAACTGTGCAGAGAAACACATTGCATGTGAAAGCCATTAGGGTTGTTCACTTGTGGGTTTAGGTTTTTGTTTTTTGTTTTGTTTTTTTTTTCTTGTTACTGTTTGGTTTTCAGATTTTCTGTTCCTTAAAAAGTGGAGAAGTAAGCAGATGGTGAATTTCCTGAGAGCCAGGACTGCTTCACTGATGAAGTGCTGTCATTCTTAGTGAGAAAATCACCAATAGCCTTCACCTTTTAAAAGGAATAATTTTCAGGTAGAAGCAAATTTTAAATAATTCCAATCAAAGCACTAAACCAGAAGCAGATGTTCGGATACAATTTAGGATGATTTCACTGCTTTGACAGTGAATATACACAGATCGTTTCTAACAGACATTGGGTACCTCTCCACTCTTGTCCACCTTTTCCTTTAGTCTGTCAATGACAAGAGCTTAAATAAAAGGCTTAGCTGTAGCCCTGCTAAAAGACTGATATCAAGAACAGGTTAAAATAGATGCTTCATAGAAGAAATGAATTAGATTAGCATCAGGATCTGGTGTCAGATACTGCTATTTGAGATGTACCTGCAAAGGATTTTTCCTGGAAACATTTTATTGTATAGAAAGTTAATGGCAAGAAGACATGGAAGCTGCTCTTCTCCTCCCACACACACCTCTCACCCCCACCACCCCCACCCCCCACCTCTTATTTTCTTTCTCCTTCTGATATGTCAAAACTTTTTCATTAATACACTTTCGGGGGGGCGGGAAAAAAAAATCCTGGAGGACAAAGGACCAGAGGCCTCTCTTTGGAAACTGAAACTGCTCTGGAACAAAAATTGAAAGCAATAAAAGCTGAAACTAATTTCCAGATGGAATAAATTGGTTCCAGGGTTTCTTGAGATTTTGGCCAACATACTTCACCACCGAAGTTCAAGTTGCTAATTTTACCAAGGGAAAACATCTCAACAGGGACACCCTCCTCTTGAGACTCTGTCTACTGCTTTTGTGGCTCTGTTCAGCCTCAGCTATCCATTTCTCCCTGTTTCCAAAGCAAGGGCACACGTCTCACGAACACTGGCACTGGCACCCTCTTGAGATTACAGCCCGGTAAGCACTGGATCCCTGCATCACTTCAGAGTCACCTCAAAAGACACTAAATCCTGTCAGCCTCCAAACCTGGGCAGCCGGGCAAATTTTATCTGATTGGAGTAGGGTGGGTCTGGTTTATTTATTGTTTAATTAAGTGTAATATCCTTGACAAGGTGCCTTATTGACATTGCAGCAAATTAAAGACCTTATTATGCGACAAACACTGTCAGCACTCAAGCAAAACTTAGTTCAGAGGGGAATTTTGATAAAGGACAGCAGTGCTTGCAAGCACTGCTTGTCTCAATAATCTCAGTTGAAATAGAATAGAATAGAATAGAATAGAATAGAAGTAGAATAAGCCAAGTTGGAAGAGACGTCCAAGATTATCCAGTCCAACCTATCACCCAGCCCTATCTAATGGCACTAAGTGCTTCATCCAGTATTTTCTTGAACATCTCCAGGGATTGCAGCCTATGGAGAAGGGTAGAAAGATGAGATTTGTCTCCACAATTTGCTATCACCCCTCTGTCAATATTGGCAGCAATGGCTGTCCTTTTGGTGAGGACTCCAGTCTGAAAGAAAAATCCCCTTTTTCTCAAGGCCAGGTGCTGGATATGGTGGTTCAAAGAATGGCTTAAGCTGGAAGTGATCTCAGAAATCATCTACTCCAGACAACCCACCTTGGGCAGGGCCACCCCACAGCTAGACTTGGTTGCCCAAGGCCTCATCCAATCTTGTCTTAAACACCTCCAGGGAGGTGACATCCACAACCTACTGCAGTCTCACTACCCTTGTACCAAAGAACTTCCTAAGTTTCATTCTAAGACGTAGTATGTGGCTGCATCTGCATTTGAAACTGATAGGTAAGATGAGGTGAAAGGTTCTAGTTATCCAGTCAGTGGAGAACATTTATTTTAAAGATAAAAAGCCCTTGTTAAAGCACAGCAATATTTCTATGCCATGAAATTACAGTTCTTAATCATTTCAGGAAAAAAAAAAAAAAAGAGAAAAGGCCTTCCTAAACTTTTAAAAAAACAATAAAAACCTGTTTGTTTAATAAGTGCTCTTTTGCATGCTTGCCAACAGTACAAATTATATTATCCAGAACAGTCATCTGTTTAGGGTTTCCAGTGTTAAATAAAACCTCAACCAAGCAAAAATTTGAGAATATTCTGAAAACACTCGCTGGCAGCTCATTCTCCAGCGCACAAGGCTGGTGTTCAGAGTTAGCTTTTCATACCACCTGGAAAGCTTCTGTCAACCACTACTACCACTCAGTTCCTGCTATTTGTGTGACCCAGGATTTGTCTTGCATGATATATTGGAACCCAAGGGGAAATGTAGTAGTTCTTAGCTGAAGTATCTACCCATGTTATTTGCAATGACTGTATTCCTAGTTTGGGCTGCATGAATCCAAGGTGTGCTTAAAGAGGGTATGTACTAGGCATTGAGACAGTACAAGTTCCCTAGTTCACCAAGGGTACAGTGTCACAGATTAATTGACAAAGGGTGGCCTACACTGGAGAAAGGAAAGACAGCAACAGATTGTATATTCAGAATTTTGCACCTTCTGTAGCTTCAGGTAATATCCAGAGCCTGCTGTCTTTGAGAACACCTTTCTTCTCGGCTCAGAGCAGTTCTTTCTCAACACCACTCTACAATACACCCAGCTAAAGCTGAACCTGACTACTCATGAGCACCTGCTACTTAATTGAAGCTCTCCTGGTTTGCATATGTTTGAAATTCAGGTAATAACTGCCTTTTAAATATCTTTGTCATCGACCAGTGGAGGTTATTTCAATTAATTCCCTGCATAGCACTGCAAACCAGAGGTGATATTCTTTTAATCCTGGAGGGCTAGCCCTCATCTTGCTGCAGCCACGCTGCCATAGCAGAGTAGCCCTCCCAAGCCACAGAAGTGCTCTCACTCCACAGTGCTGATGTGTGTCTTCATGCATTATTTCTTGCTGGGGTTGAAGGAGGTTTTCTGTCTCCTGAGACCCCAGCTGCCTCTGCTAGACCTACCTGGAGGACTCCATGACAGAGAAGTTACGAGCCAGATAAACAGAAACCCTCTGTGCTGTCCTTCTCCTCACATGTCAAGAGAGGTACAGAATAGGGGGGATTCTGTCTCTGACAGCTACTGACAATCCTGATCAATAGCTGTCATTTAAAAACTAAACTAATTAAATTATTACAGGTTTCTTGCAACAATGCCACTTCCTCAAACACAACCCTAAAGAATAAGATCCTGCCCGAAGCCCTCTTCCCACTTGTAAAACAAAACAAGAAGAGAGGTTTAGATTCTTTTGTTCTCTTAGAGGACCAAATACAAGCCACTGTGGAATTAGTGGTAAAAGCTGTGGGGGTTATTCACTCACAAACCCCATTATTTTCCAAACAGATTGGCATGTGTTAGGGCAACACACATGCACTAGGAAGTAAGAAGTTTGTTTACCTTGCTGAATATAAAGATTATTTCCAGCTTAATGGGTCTGTATTAAAGTGTTACATACAATATATATATTTTATTCTCTCCCATCAACCAAATTGGAGAGTGTTTTTTTTTTCTCTCCCACTGGGGAGAGCAAAGGTGATGTAATGATCTACAAATTTTCCCTCAAACATGCTATCCATATTTTATTAACCAAGTAAATTATTTAAACATGTTCACTTACACACATGCCTCCTCTTATACACATGCCACACACTCCTGCCAGTGCAGCCTACCTCAATGTAATGAGATGCTCTTCTCTGGATCTTTTTTGCCCAATCAGACTGTAATTAAGCCTATGAAGATGCAGGTAAATGTGCAAGATGTCTGTTTAATTAAAAATGAAAATGAGGGTTTAAGTATCAATTTGTGTTCAATTATCTGCAAGATTCGTAAAGCAAATTTATCTCTCAGTATCTTTTTATTAAAAAAAATATGAACAAAAAAGGAAAAAAAAAAAAGCATAAAACTAAACCTATCCCTCCCTAAATTCATACTTCCATATGGCATTCAGGAGAAATGTTGGTGTAATAGAGAAAATCCCATGAAAAACCAAAACGATCGCATCAATTCACGGAGGGGGAAAGAAGCCCACAGAACAAAACACAGTGCTGTCAGAACACAGCAGACTGAGTCAATGTATAGCTTGCATATGGAAACAATGACATGATTGTTTACTCACTGGCTTAATGATATTCACTTTCTCCTAATGGCAATGTTGAAAATGTGAATGCCAGATGTTGAGCCTACAGCACAGAAGAGATGAACACTGGAAGGTCTATAGAAAGGAATTTATCCTAACATCAAAATATAGTGTGACTCTTCAGCTTATTAATGCTGTGTATTTTTTAAATATCTATCTATCTATCTATCTATCTATCTATCTATCTATCTATCTATCTATCTATCTATCTATCTATATATATTCATTTACAAAAAGAAATAGTTTCATGTTTGCAGTTTAAATTTCCATATTTTATAACAGTTCAGCAACAAATTTACATATTTCCTGGAATCTTCAGATATAAAAGCGGTAAAACACTCCAGGCATTATTAGATAGTAGATTATAACCCATTACTATTGTTTCAATTAGCAATGTAAAAGTGACCTGCAGTGTTCAGATGACCCACTAATGGATTTAAATGCTTTCAAATATTAATGCAGGTTTTCTAAAGATGAATCCCAAACCCATTATTCCTGGAATAACCATGAGCTGAAAAGCTGGCAATGATTGTGCATTATGTGGAAAGGCTCATGGTTAATTAAATGAATACCTAGCATTACACTGTTCACTTTAGTACTACAAAATTATTTCTCATTGATTTTTACATTCTGAGCCTGTGATTCAATTTACTTCTGCAATTTGTGTTGTTGTGTCAATAAAACAGAACTGCTTGAAGATGGAAGCATTAGAGAGGGATACATACATTAAGACCCAATGAAAACTGTAGTTTTCCTATTTCACCACCCCCCCCACCCCCACCCCCCCGCCGTTGAAATATCATTTGCAGGCATCACTTTGTTATGTATTATTAATACAATTTTTGTTTGTTTCCATCTGCTCTTTCTTCATTTTTATATTCAGGAACTAGAATGTTAGTGATTGCTTAAGGGTGAGTAGCTAATTTTTCAGTAGCAAGTTCTCCTACTATCAAGAACAAAAGCACCATCAACACAAGTCTGTTATTTCATGTTAAATGGACTAGAAGGGCTCAATTCATCAAAGCAATCATGCTGGAGAATCAGAGAGTTTTTTTAATTTGTCAAATATGTGAGGCAGAATTTTTAAACTTTGAATTGGAGAATTCTGAGAAATGAATGCAGAATCAGAATAAGCCCTGTGTGGGGTTTGGGAAATGCCCATTCTCCTTGGTGTATAAAACTGCCTGGAAGAAGGGAGAAAAACTCTTTCCATTGATATGCTTACTGAGGAAAACTGATGCCAGTAAGCTCTCTGGTGGGTTGTAACACTTAACTGCTGTTCCTTAGGATACTTTCACTGTCTAAAGAGGGGCTTGTGTACTACTTCCACACATTTTCCATGATTGGGTTGATAATTCTCTCAAGGATCTTTGGTCTTGGCCACCTGTGAGCGTTTGCAGAACACATGTATTTTAAATCACCCGAAAAGATTTTAAATTAATCCCGTTTATGCTTGTGTGATGATACGCACAAGGTGAATGCAGCAATATTTGCCTCACCTTTCTCCTGGGACTTTAAGCAAATCTGATCTCCAGGGTCAGGAGGAATTACGAATGAGCGCTGCATGTAAAACTAAGCCCAGTCAGATAGGGATCAGGCTCAGCAATGGGTTTGGATAATGACAAGATCTTAGCAGAACTGCACTTACAGATCTACTTCTGTTGCACTGTACCTACATGATTCATCTTGTGGTCATTATTATTCTCAAGGTAAGTTTTTTAAGTGAGTGTATGAATCACAATTTTCCTACATCAGGGAGAGTAATTCCATTAGAGCCAGTGGAAATGTAATGATGTAAAATCAGTGTAGGTGAGAAGATAATCAGGCCCACACTGTTCATTGTGTGACACAGTCCTGTAATCACTTACTTGCATGAGTAATGCTGTCTTCAGGAAGTTCACCGAGTTCAATTGGATTATTTGCATGAGTAAGCATCCCCTCATGTGTGTGCACCCTATTTTCATATGTTTAATGCTTCCAAAAGGGAAACTAACTAAAAACCAGCATTGTGAAGAAAGAGAAGATATAAAACATTTTAACATTACTGTAAAAAAAGGAGTTAAATTTAAAATAAATTTTAAAAATATATATACAAAAGGCGATGAGGACAAATTTGGTTGTGCTTCAGGGTACTGCCTTTCAGAAAACAGAAGGTGTGGCAGAAAATCCTATTCAAAGTTAGGATCATTATAATCTCAGATAATTAAATGGCTAGGGAGCTGTTTTGTGTTCACCAGCCGGGACAATGCATTTGGAACCAAATGCACTTATGTGTAGACTCACGTAGAGCATTACCCATTACTTGAACCTTGACCATGAGCACTTGGTATGACAGTAACCAGTTTTATATCTAGACTCAGCTAAATGAGGATGCATGTTTGTGATATGGGTTAGAGGCTTATTCTTTCTGATGGCAGAAAAAAACAGAAGGTTTGTGACTGGCTCAACTGGAAAAGATCTGGTTCTCATTACCAAAAGGTAAGCAGCCCTGAATGTAATTAAAGATTTCCTGCAAAATGGGGTCACTGTGGCAGGACTCCTACAAAGGCAGATTTCATGCTATGCTCTGATCTGTAGGTAAATGCTACTTATGTACTTTGGAAATGTTATTTATTCATTAAAACGTGAAAAAAAATCTTCTAGCCCCTATATTCCTGAACTGAATTTGTTTTCGTTCTAGCACTTTCTGAAATGTTAGTTCCTTTCCCTTCCCTTCCCATTTAGTAGAAAAAAAAAATACAGTGATTGCCTTCTTGTTATGTTGTCCATTATGCTTAAAATACAGTGAATAAACCTCACTAATACAGCTTGGAGAGAGTCTCTTCCTGAACCTAAACTATGGAAAGCCATCTGCACTGTAGTTGCACGTCCCTCAGCTGGTAGAAGGTGGTGGTGGGCAGGAGATGCTGTTATCGAGATGCAGAGACTGCTGCCCCAGCACAGGTGGGATCATGCAGGCAAAACTCCCATTAATATCAGTGGCTGTTTTCTTGGAGTGCAAAGCACAGGGTTGGATTTGGCAAGTTGCAATTAAATGATCTGACCACAGCTGATGGAAGTACCAAAAGCCACATCTAAGGGAGGAGTTAAGACACTTAATTAGTGTCAAGATGAAGCTTAGGACACACATGAGCAATTCATCAAAGTTTCCCATTCCCTCAGGCTGCTGAAGCATCTACCTTTATGGAGGTAGACACTCTTACATAGTCATGGCCTGACATCTATGGTCCTTATTTGGAGTCAGAAATGTTCAGCCCTTTCTATTCAATAGTTTAGCTTAAATAAAAATGGATGTTTTGCAGCAGAGGTAGAAACAGCAAAAAGAGGATGTCATACTTAGGCCACTAGCTCCTCAAGCTGATATACTGAGCATCAGGATGCTCTTCTGCAGACCTCCTTTAGCAGTCATTCCTACAGACAGTTTGTGCCTCCTCTGTCCTAGGGGAGATTCTGGGTCATGAATCTGAGTCTTGATTATGAAAAATTGGACTGAAATAAAGTACATAACTCAAAAAAAAGTAAACTAGATTTTAGACATATCTCACTCTCTGCAGATTTTTATCTTGTCTAAGATATTCCTCTTTCTGTCTTACTCCTCACGCAGGTAATAATCCAACTGAAAGCCACCGTGTGGGGACCCTTAGGTCAGCAAGTGAGTTCTGGGCTTTACTGGTTACCACCAGTTATCAGAGATCATGAACATTCCTCCAGCTGGGTTGGGAAACAAAATGAAGAGAATATTTTCTGGCTCTGAACGTACAAGGTATACCTTCCAACCTGCTTTCTTTGGTGTTGCTGTTAGGAAAGAGAGAGTGAACACCAAAATCCTGTACAGGTTAATTCGGCCCTGCTTCAGAGATTCTATAGTCGCAATTCAGACTTGGTGTAACTTCATCTCCATCCAGGGCCCCAGCTTTGAATTCTACAAAGTTAGAAAAGTTGGTCTAACTGTAAGAATTTAGCACTGACCATTTTAAAATTGACCATTTTAAAAACAGACATTGCTTCTGACAGTTGTTCACATAGTCCTGTATTTACCAGTCACTGCTTTAAAACAGAAAATTTTGCCAAGGCGAGCGAGTGTCCTGGTAGGGCATAAAACCTACCCAGATTAGTTCAAACTCCTGCTCTTTCCCTCCTTCTGTAGCAAGGTCTGGGAGTTTGCAGGTGAGCAGGCAATGAAGGTTTGAACGAAAAAAGCTCCGTGGCACATGACCAAGTCAGGTGTTTTGTGCTGTCCCTCAAAGCATTAGGGTGGACTCCTGGGCACAGGACTTTGAATTCATTGGCCAAAACAACGATGTGTTGTGATGCCTATTGGCCAGTTTCACCCTTCAAAATAGGGTATTTAAGGAGGGGTGATGAGACCGCATTGCTCCCTTTTCCTGTTGCCTTCTGCCTGACCAGGAGTCTATTTGCACCTCTTTCACAGCAGCCACATGTTTGCAGCCTGCCTTGCAGACTACAGCACAGCAGCAAGGCAAACTCTTTCTCCTCCTCTCTCTGGGTCTCTGTACCTATCATGTCTGTGAGTATTAGGCGAGGTTAGGATTTCCCCGTTTTCAGGCTCTTTGTTTTTCCAAGTTCTGATTGTTAAAGCTGTTTAAACTGTATGATTCTGTGTTTATAAATAATCTTTGTGCAATAAACTCTTATCAACCGAACAACCAAAGAATCTTGGGGATTTTCCCCCGAAAATTTTGATCATTATTAATAATAAAAAATAATATTTATAACCACTTATTAATAATCGCAACAGTGAGACAACCAAATTCAGCCCTTTCTATAAACATGCATGTTGTAATTACAAGTATTCAAGATTAAATTACACAAACAGAAAAACAAATACCCTGTGTAAAAGCTATATAGTCTAATTAGAAAGACAGAGATATTATTATAGCAATAAAGAATTAGAACACAAGAAAGAATATAGATTCTAGAATATTATTGTAGGTAATCAACACCATGTATGGACTCTACAGCTGTGAGGAATTCACTTGGAGGAATATTTATTTACCAGTACAGTAAGTGCAACTGTTGAGGTCTAAGAGTAGCCATTAAAAATCTATAGTTTCAATTATATTAAAAAAAAAAAAATTTGGACAAAGGACATTGAGCTTTTCCTCCCAATTAGGAAAGCAAGCTGGCAGTTAGGTTTGCAAGGTTTGTTATTGATTATAAGAAATGTAACTGAATTTTGGAGAAATTCTGAAAAACAAAACAAAAACACAACAAAAAAGGGGAAGGTATAGATGAAAGCTTTTTTATGCTAGGATAAAAAAAAAAAAATCTGAAACTGTATTTTATGCAAAGCTTGGAGTGCATTCGGATCCTTTGTTATGGTTCACATATTTTCAGCTTCCCACGTTTAATCACAACAGCCTCCTTGTGGTTTAATTATGATCAGAGTTCTGAAGATGATTCAACCACTTGCACTGAGAATTTGACTTGCATTGATCAGAAAAAAAACCCTAGAACTCCCAAGTCTTAATTAACCATTTAGCTGAAAAACATTCCTTTCCTGAGACTCTGTCTTATGCCATGATAAACTAAAGATGTGAATCATAACCTGGGAAGAACGTATAATGGCTGCTGACTGGATGTAAGCAAGATTGCAATTAAGTGCATTGGTATGAATTTAACCTCTTTGTTCACAAGCTTTTGCATGGGTTTCATAACAGAATTAATCAGATTTGGGGCAGGAAGTAGTAGATGTGTAATATATAGAGAATCACAGAAATGTTAAGGTTGGCAAAGACCCTCACCAAGTCCAACCAGTATCCCTACTCTACAAAGTTCACTCTAAACCATATCCCTAAGCACCACATCCAAATGACTTTTTAACACATCCAGGGTTGGTGACTCCACCATCTCCCTGGAAGCCCATTCCAATTAATAGACCTCAGGTTTGGATGTTGGCTATAGATTGGTAGTCCCTGAAAAAATAAGTATGGATTTTTGCAAAGTGTTTGTGGTGGCTACATCATGCAGTGAATTCAGTAGGTCCAGAGGGAAGTGCAGGTGGAATACTTGTGAAAATCCCATTTGTCAAGAATGAAGCTTCTTGATTACAGCACTGATGGGAATGCAAACCCTCTAGGTGTTCTGCTCAGAGTTCCCCTCAATACTTCAGTCTAAAATGAAACAAGTCTACTACTGCAGCTGTCCATTTTTGAGGTTTCTGAGACTGCTTACACCCCTTCTAGGTCAATGCTTATTTTAGTGTCTTGATAGAAGCAATTTCACCTGCATTTTGTCCTTGAGAGAAAAAAAAAAGGGGGGGGGGGAGGAGGAAAGGGTGGTTTGTTTTATTTTGTTTTTCTTTTTACTTCGAGAATCTGAATTACTGAATCTGTTTCTAGAATCATCACTTGTACTGAAAAATGTTGTCCAAAAATGCCTTGAAAGATTGAAAAGTGTAGTTATTTTACTGTAAAAGTTGACCACCAACCAAACCCATGCAACTCTTCATTTGACAATTAATTTCTTGTCCAGTTGATAATTTTAGCTTTAAATCAGGGGAAGTTAGGAAATAGTAAAAGCATACCTGCTTGCTCATATGAAGAAATTCAGCAAAGAAAACAGCATCCATGTGGTTTTCATCCTTTGACCCAAAGCTCACATTAAATTGAACTGTAGTTAGATGCACAATACAGGAGTATAAAATTGAAAGACCTGTTCATATTTGTATACTAGAAGAATGAGGCTTTCATCAAATATTCCCGCTTTTTCTTAGTCCTTAAAGCTTAACAACACAGGGAAGGAATTCCTGTATATGCTAAGATCTATCCCATTTTTAATTTCAAGTTGTTAATTTTTCAGTCTTATTAAATGTTGTCCAACAGGACTAATCCAGAGCATTTTGTACTCAGAAGGAGCTGCTGGTCATTATCACAAATTCTCACCTCAGTAGAACTCTAAAGTTGTCAAGTTGTAACGATTTAATCAAGTGCAGATCTTAAAACCTTGAAAAAAATAAGCATGCCTTTGAAACAGGGCTTAAAAAGTATATAGGAAGGAACCATTAAATCCAATACAATTCCAGCAAATATATATATATATATATGAAAATTAAAATAAAGGCAGCTGAAAATTTGCACAGAAATCAGTGTGCAGCCACCTTGTTTGAGATAAGATTAAACTGCTGCAGTGTTGAAATTTGTTGTTGATAAGGAAGCTTAAATGTATTGCGCCGTGCTGTATTTTGCCTCCCTTTCACTCAGAAAGTGTTTTCATTATAATAAATTCACACTTTACTATGTAAAATTCATTCATATAGCCAGAAGCTTATAAAAAGAATATAGACTAAAGAGCAAGTTGCATAATGAGATCTAATCTATGTAAAATAAGTCCCAGAAGAAATGTCCTTTACTTTGATCATATCCCTTGAAACAAGATCTCCTGCTGGAAACCACAATAAAATAAGAGCTTGGGAAAACTCTCCTGGCAAGCAAGTTAGATTTTGAAAAACAAAAGCTCGCCAAGCCCACTGACCTCATGATCTCAGGCAAAACATAATTAAGGCTAATAAAATCTTTCAGGCTCCCTGAGGCTTAATGGGAGAATAAAGATTTTAGGGGGCTTGCAGTATGTTCTTGGTCTCTCATCTGCCTTTGTGCATCCTGAAATCCTCAGCCTGCTGCCACATACAGGAAAAGACCCAAGGTCCACCCAGAGGGAGATGGCACATCCACACACAACCCCCTTCCCCATCAGAGGACTCAGCAGCCCCTTTGGGTTCCAGAGTAGTTTAGTGCTGGCCGGTGTCTGATTCACAAGGACAATATCTGAGTTGTTCTGCTCTGCCAGCACAGTAGGTGAATCACCACTGCAGGAAGAATCACCAGTGCTGCAAAATTACATTAAATTATTTTTTTAAAGTGCTTTGCTCTTCCAGGATGAAAGATGTTATGAAAATATAACATGTCCTTATGAATTGAGAACTTTAGAAGGACACATTGTAGTAGCCACTAGGTTAAATTACCAGCAGAGTACCCTGTGTTTGAAAGGAAAATATAAATAAAACCATCCTCTTCTTCAGCAACAGCATTTCACAGAATCACAGAACATCAGAGGTTGGAAGGGCCCTCCAGAGATCATCGAGTCCAGCCCCTCTGCCAAATGCAGAATCTCCCAGGGTAGTTCAAACGGGAATGTATCTAGGTGGGTTTTGAAAGTCTCCAGGGAAGCAGATTTCAGAACTCCCCTGGGCAGCCTGTTCCAGTGCTTTGTCACGCTCACTGTAAAGAAGTTTCTCCTCATGCTGAGGTGAAACTTTCTATGTTCAAGTTTGTATCCCTTGTTCCTTGTCTTATTACTGTACACCACCAAAAAGGGATTGGCCCCCTCCACTTGACACCCACTGCTCAGGTATTTGTAAACATTGACCAGATCCCCTCTTAGTCTTCTCAAGTCTCTCTTCATAGGGGAAATGCTCAATTCACTTAATCATCCTCATGGCTCTCCATCGGACTCCCTCCAGCAGATCCCTGTCTCTCTTTGATTTGGGAGCCCCAAACTGGACACAATACTCCAAGTGTGGTCTTACCAGGGCAGAGTAAAAGGGGAGAAGAACCTCCCAAGACCTGGACACACTTCTCTTGATGCACCCCAGGATACCATTGTGTTTTAATCTGTAATGCCATGGACCATTCCAAGTAATGAAAGATATCTAAAGGGTCTCTTATAAGGAAAACACTGACTTTTAAAAAAATAAATTAATCATAGAGAAATATATTCTTATGCTCCTAATGTGGCATGCAGTGTTACCCAAACACATTTCTTGAGTGCCCATCATTATAATGGGTAATCACCAGACGCTTAGGACCCACCAAAGCAAGGGGCTGAAATTGTGGGGCCTCCACACCCCAGAAATAAAGCTGTTGGGAACAAAGGACTCACTCTCCTGCATGTAAAGAAAAGCACAATTAATTTATTTAAGTTTCTGTAGAAATGGCAAAGCTGAACTAGTGTCTGGGCACCTGCCTGATGTGCCAAGCACTTGGATGGAACTGAGGGGTGATATTTGTCCTGCTGTCCTGATTAGGCTGAACTGTTCACATTTGCTGCAGTTTTCTCACCATAGTGTCTGAGCATGCCTCGCTAAATCAGGTCTAAATCCTGAGGTTGGCACCTGTTATACTCCTTTTCTCTCCTTCCTCTGACAGGCAGGAGCTTTGAGTGAGGGGAAGGTGTTTTCCAGCAGTTGGTTACTTCTCACTCAAGCCCTTGTTGACACCTTGCATTTCTTGATGTGCTGGTGCCACCATGAACCTGCCACTGCCACAAGACATGAGGATGCCAGGGATGACAGCAGTTTTTGGAGACAGCTGGAGGCAGAGAGTGAGGAGGAGCTGGGAAGCCAGGGAAGGCACCTTGGTTTATCTCTTGCAGCTTGGATGATGAATACTGTTTTTCCTTCATTTTGTTCTAATCTGAGGCAGATGCTCTCTGCTCAGAAACTGATTACCCACAGAAACTGCTTACGGTGTTGGAAGGGACACCTCAAGACCGCATCTCCTGTCTCTGCTGAGATAAGTGTCTGAGCACAGGGCTCAGGGAGGAGAGAAGAATACTTGTTCCACCCCCGATCCTTTCCCAGAATTACTCCATGCCATCCCACTATCAACATTTCAATAAGCCAGCCTGGCCTCATCTTTTCCCTGCCCCTTTCCTTGTCGCCTTGTCATGGCAGAGAAGTTTTTCTCCCTAGGTAGTCACAAAGGAAGAGAGCAAAGTCATTGCTGCCTCTCTGCCCTCAGCACACTCAGGCAGTTCTGTCTGGCCATTTTTTATGACATGATGCGACTAAAAAATGGTTAAAGTATTTCTTAAATAGTTTCTTTCCCCATTTGGCTTCATTTCATAAATACATAAAGCAGTTTACAAATATTATTATGAAGGTTGAGCTATGAAAAACTTGTTTAATGTATGACTTGCTTTAACGACTGTTAGAAAAATTACTTTTGCATAATAAAACCTCGGGAATATCCAAGTGATCTTAACAAATACAGTATGACTGCTGTGTGGTTTCCTGTTGCCTTTGTAGTTTCTAAGACACTATAACATTATTTAATTAGCTAAAATTTCCTCTCTCTTGAGGATGGAAACTCAATGAAATGTCAACAATGCTGTCAGTCTGCTTCAGGCTAAACTCATTACACAAAGGCTCGCGATAAAAATAGTTCAAGACAGATTATTTTGTTGCAAAACAGAGGCCCACACAAACTTATGCCTCAGAAACCAGATGTGAAATCCATGGAGGTGCTGTATTTTGGGGGTTAATGGAACTGTTAAGTTCCACCAGACAATTACAGATGCTATGCACTTTCACTGTTGTGGATATAACCAGCAAAAAGGAAAAAAGGAAAAGACCATTAAATCCTGCCAATGATTTCTCACAGGCTGTTTGCTGAGGGTTATCCTTAGATTAGGGAGAGGCTGACATGAAATAGGTGTCTTTATTTTAAAGAATCACTTTCTTCTATCAGTGAGGGAGTGAGCAGAGATTGCATTTTAAGTAAAACATGATGAGGAGCAAAGAGAAAAAAACCCTAAACTTATTCTGGATTATAACTGGTATTTCAGAATACATGTGCTCATTACTAAGCACAATAAAATGTGGCATTTTCTATTGTCAGAGGGTTTATAAAGGCTAAATTTCTTGATTTATTTAATAGACAGATAGGAAAGAGCAAACTACAAAAAACAAGTGCTATATACTGAAGGCATGTGAATTACCTCCTTCCCAAGGATAATGCAAATTAGAAGTATGTAAAGCTTTGTCTGCACCTGGGATCTTTAATGAGGATAAAGAAAAATCAGACGGAGATTCTCCTGGGAAAAGAGAGGATCGTTATTTGAATAACCTGCAGTGAATTCTAATCAATGCAACGTGACTTTGAAAATGAATGTGGTCTTTCAACCCGCTGTACATGAGCCATAATATTAATCATAACTTCATGGTACTGTAAAGACCATGACAAATGGGTATTCAGTGGACTAATGAAAAGACTCTTGACAGTGAGAAGAAGGTAAGGGCCATAGATTCAGATTTTGGCAGGCATTTGCTTGCAAAAACATCTAAATATATCTATATATAGGTAAGCCCCTATGTGCTTGCCCCCGGTTTAAAACATAAGCATGACGTAGGTTTGTTTTCCTTCAGGAGTTAACATGAACAAGCAGTGTCTCATCCTGCTATGCTGCAAGAAATATTATCTAGTGTTACAGTTGTTAACCCAAAGCTTGGTATTATTATTATTTATTTATATATATTTTAAAATAGGGTTTTCTGACTGTATTAGTCATCTGCATTCCAGTGTTTGAAGCTTCTGCCATGCTTCTAAAAGGCTGGAAGTAATATGTGTGTTCTCTCCACTACTAAGCTTTTTTCACGTTCCTGTACTTTGTTCACATTCCTATACTTGCAAGAAGAGTTTAACATAAAGTATATTAAAAATATATACATAAAGCATGATTCACTGGCTGAAAGCTAGAAATAGTGCAGATTTATTCACCTAGGGCACAAAATAGAACTTTTATCTATTTTTTTTCCATCTTAAGAACTAAAATCAATAAACTTTTTACATTCTTGCTACTAATATTGTGCTGGTTTGAACTAATTGGAGGATTTGAATGAGAAATTAGACTATAGGCTGAGAGAGGAAAACACTGAGGGTAGCGCTTCACTCATAGCTTTACTGAGAAAGGAAAAAAATTGTTTTAAGAGTTGTAATCCAAATATAGATAAGTCAGACTGCTTCAGACCTCTCTGGGCTGTGGCTGCTCCTTCATGGCTTTCTCTTTTTGTAGCTGATTCTGAATAATTCCGCTAACTTCTTTTCCTACTGCTGCCCCCCAGGCCAATCTACATTCGCCTATCTGCTGCATCAACAGATGGTGAGATAAGATTGGGGAAGGAGGGAAAGGTGGTAGGGGTGCTTAGAAACCCCTCTTAGGGATTTTGATCTAGGGGAGGGGTGTGGTGTTTCTGTATTACCTTTTGAGTGTATATATCTGTACATATCTGTTATACACTGCTTGTGTATTGTGCATTGCTGTAAATATAAAGCTTCATTCCTTAACTTCCAGCCCTTCTGAGTCCTAGCCTGGGTTATTTCTAAGGTGGGGGGGGGGGGGGGGCGCCTAACTGCTAAACCCNNNNTTTTTCTAAGGGGGGGGGGGGGGGGAGGCAGCTAACTGCTAAACCACCACAAATATGTTTACATCAGCAAAACAAGTGGTTGTCAAAAATCAGACTTTGAAAAGAGCACTTCTAAAGGATATCAGATGTATTTTGCAATGTATTTTAAGGGATGAGTGCATGTTTTAGCCAGAAGGTTATGTATGTAGGATAGGCGGAAGTAAATATATCTTGTTTTGTTGATCTGATGTGGTGAGGATGTTCATTTATAAGCAGTAAAATGTGACAAGCTGTGCCATAAAATGGTATGCATCAACATGCACGATGAGATTATTTCTTCCTTCCCCACTGTGACTAACTCCTGCTTGCAAGTGGTATTTGTCACCTTTGTACATGAGTGCAGGCATCCCTGAAGATCTGGCCAGGCCAGGAGCTCCAGTGCAACAGCCAACCTGGCACCACACAGAGATTGAGGTTGAAGTTGAGCTGTGTGGAGATAGTAACAGAATCTGAATAACATGGATGTGTCCACATTAATAGTTTCACAGATATACTAAAATACAACTGCTGCCTGCAGCAACCCTCAGGCAAAAGCTCAAAGTGTGCAAAGGCCTTGCAGGTTAAGCTCAAGATCTGTCAGTCCAAGGTAAAAAGCAGACTGCAGAGTTAAAGACATTCCACCTGCAACGTCCTGCCATCTGACCCTTGACACTCCAATGACAGCATGAACCTGTCCTGTGTCAGTGATCCACAGAAGGCAAAAAGAGGTTGCTTTCCCACACCTGAAAAAAACAGTAGCATAAAAGAATAATACAAGCAGACCTATGAAAAGAAGGAGATAGTCATCATGGAAAACTGCCTTAGCATGTGTTTTGGGTGCAATAAGCAACCAAAATCCATGGACATAAATGCTGTGGGAAAGCAGGTGTGGCATCATAAAGACAGTCTTTGCAGTACTACATCTTTTGTCAAATCCTGTTTTAAAACACCGAAGAGACACAGGGTAATTTGGATCTGCTGAAGGGATGTGGTGGTTGCAGAGTTCAGTCTGAGTAGCTTCCCAAAGCAAAGGGTAAGGAGTGATTTGATCAGAGTGTTTAAGCAAGAGCAGGAGGTTACTTGAACAGAGGTCTTAAATATAAAGAACAAAGATCTAGGAACACTGTTGAACAGCAAGAATAGCTAACCTTTGAAATAAGACACCAAGAAATGGATTTTCTGCTACTTCAAATTTTTAAAAGAATGGATAGCTATCTAGAGAAGATCCTTTGGAAAGTATGGACTTACGAGAAACATCTGGTGAAATTTTATATTCTGTACTAATGGAAGCAGTCAAACACGATGGCAAAAACTCAGGTTTTCATATTGCTTCTGCCTTTCCCAGAAATACTGACCAGGAGGGCCAGTATTTCCCAGGAATACTACCTGAAAGGAGGTTGTAGCCAAGTGGGAGTTGGTCTCTTCTCTCAGGCAACCAGTGACAGAACAAGAGGACACAGTCTCAAACTGTGCCAGCACAGGTTCAGGCTGGATGTTAGGAAGAAATTCCTCACAGAGTGATTAGCATTGGAATGGGCTGCCCAGGGAGGTGGTAGAGTCACCATCCCTGGAGGTGTTTAAAAGGAGACTGGATGAGTCACTTAGTGCCATGGTTTAGTTAACTAGAAGGCGTTATGTGAAAGGTTGGACTCAATGATCTCAAAGCTTTTTTTCCAGACTGGTTAATTCTGTGATTCAGTTTGATGCATATTCTGTTGTATCAGATACCATGGTGGCCTTACAGCTGAACAGTTGCGTAATTGAGTCAGAGCTGGTCCATTCGAATCATAGAATCATAGAATGGTCTAGGTTGGAAGAGACCTCA